>VMDO01021630.1:0-20008 GCA_007922755.1 Pedetes capensis | reverse complement strand
TTGTTTCAAGCTATGTTCTAGTTTCCTTTTTGATGTCTTCTTGGAGCCAATCATTGTTTAAGAGAGTGTTGTTTAATTTCCACATATTTGAGAACTTTCCAGCTTTCCTTCTGCTGTTGATTTCTAGTTTCATGCCACTGTGGCCAGAAAAGATACGCGGCATAATTTCAATATTCTTAAATTTGTCAAGATTTGTTTCATGACTTAATGTGATCAATCCTAGAGAAAGCTATGTGTGTGGTTGAGAAAATGTGCATTCTGCTGCTCTTGGGTGGAATGTGTTATGTATGTCTTTAGGCCCATTTGGTCATAGTTTTATTAAATTCTCTGTTTCCTTTCTTGTCTTCTGTCTGAATGTTTTGTCTGTTATTGGAAGAGAGGGTATTAAAGTCTCCTACTATTATCATATTTCTATTTCTCTCACTCATTCTATAAATGATTACTTTGTGTATTTTGGTGCTCTGATGTTGAGTGCATAAATATTTATAATTATTATATCTTCCTGATAGGTTGACCTTTTTATTATTATGAAATGTCCTTGTTTATCTTTTGTCACAGTTTTTGACTTAAAGTCTACTTTGTCTGATACAAGTATACCCATCTGCTCTCTTCTGGTTACTCTTTGCATAGAACATCTTTTTCTATCCCTTCACTTTTAGCCCACATTTGTCCTTAAATCTATGTTGAGTTCTTTGTAGATGACATATAGTTGTTTTAAAAAATCCACTGAACCTTTCTATGTCCTTTGATTGGAGAGTTTAACCTATTTACCTTTAAAGTAATTGCTGATAGGGAAGGATTTATTATTACCATTTTGCTAGTTGTTTTTTGTTAATCTTGTAGTTATTTTGTTTATCCTTTTCTCTTTTGCTGTCTTCATGTCTTGTGGATTTTTTGTATTGATATACCTTGATTTCTTTCACTTTCTTTTGTGTAATTTCCATAGATTTTTCTGACTTTCTTGTGGCTTACATAAAATATCTCATAGTTATAACAGTATTTTTATTTATTGATTGATTGATTAGTTGATTGATTCATTCATTGCTGTAGTAGGGGGCTGAACCCAGAGCCTCACACATACTTTGCAAGCTCTCTATCACTGAGCTGACCTTCAGTCCCATTTTTTATTTTTTATCTTGAAACAGGGTTTTACTAAGTTATGCAGGCTGCCTCTGGCCTCGAACCTGCAATTCTGCCTCTGCCTCCCAAGTAGCTGGGATTATAGGCATGTGCCACCATGCTTGGCTATAATAGTATATTTTAACCTGGTAATAACTTCAGTTCAGCTGCATACAAAAACTCTACATGTTGCTGGGCATGGTGGCGCATGCTTATAATCCCAGAGGCTTGGGAGGCAGAGGCAGAATTGCAGGTTCGAGGCCAGAGGCAGTCTGCGTAACTTAGCGAGACCCTGTCTCAAAAAGTAAAAAATGGGCTGGGGGTGCAGCTCAGTGGTCCAGCACTTGCAGAGCATGCAAGCGCGAAGCCCTGGGTTCAACCTCCAGTACCACAAAACAAAAACAAAAACAAAAAAAACCCAGAAAACAAAAAACAAACTTTACATGTTAACATCTCCCTCCAGCACACTTTATGTTGTTATTGTCACAATTTACATATATTCACACTATGTATCTTTTAACATATTTTTGTTATTGTTATTTTTCATACTTTTGTCTTCTAACTTTTATACTAGAATTAAAAGTGATTTATCCATCACCATTATAATAATACAGTATTCTGTATCTGTCTATATATTTCCCTTTACTAATGAGTTTCATAATTTCTTATAATATTGTGTTGCTATTTTGCATTTTTTCATTTCAAGTTGAAGAACTCCCTTTAGCATTTCTTTTCTTTTCTTCTTTTATTTATTTATTTTTGAGATAGGGTCTAACTATGTAGCCCAGGCTGGACTTGAACTCATGACCATCCTGTCTGAGCCTCCTGAATTCTCAGATCACAGGTGAACGCCACCACACTAGGCCCTTTAGCATTTCTAAAAGGCAGGTCTAGAGGTGATGAATTCCCTGAGATTTTGCTTGTTAGAGAAAGAATTCAGTTCCTCATTTGTGAAGGGCAGTTTGCGTGCTATAATATTCTTGGTTGACAGTTTTTTTCTTTGGGATTTTTGAACATGTCACTTTCCTCCTTTCTCAGTTCGGTAATTATTACAAACTGTAATCATTTTGCTATAAGCTCATCTGTTTAAACTTTATTTCCATTAATTGTGCTTTTTAGTGTTTAAGACCTCTCATTGATTATTTTTCTATCACAACCAGCCTGCTTTTCTTTCTTGGATGCTATATTCTTTCTCACTCCTCTGAGGATTTGCATTATATAGAAGTCTTGCTGTGATTACACCTTGCCTCTTTAAGTTTTTTTAAAATGATTTTATCATTTGCTATATTTCCTTCATGGGGTTGACTTTACTTAAATGTTTGCTGATGGTTGATTGTCCTCATTTTTGTAATTGATTGGGGGCTACATTAGTCTGTCTGTCTGTCTGTCTGTCTGTCTTTCTTTCTCTCTCTCTCTTTCTTTCTTTCTTTCTTTCTTTCTTTCTTTCTTTCTTTCTTTCTGGCAGTACTTAAGGGTTGAACCCTGGGCCTCACACATACTTTGCAAATGCTTTATCACTGGGCTGCATCTCAAGCCCACTTTTTATTATTTTATTTTGACACAGAGTCTTGCTAAGTTCCTCAGGCTGCCTCTGGGCCTCCAACTTGTTATCCTCCTGCCTCTCAGTGTCGTGAGTTGCTGTGATTATGGATATGCACCACTGCACCCATCCTAAACCTTCTAATACCTGTTTGTGCCGCTTGGCTGGGGAGAGAGTAAGATAGACGTGAGGGGGGCATCCGATCCCGTCAGGTCCTTGAAACTAAGCAGGGCTGGGCCTGGTTAGTACTTGGATGGGAGACTGCCTGGGAACTTCAGGTGCTGTAGGCTTGGGAGATGGACCCGGCAACCCACTTCCAAAAAACTGCCATTGAAAACCCTATGAATAGCAGAGAAGCACTACAAATGTTTCATCTGTTGTACATGGGGTCACTATGAGTAGGACATCAACTTGACGGCACCTAACGATAATACCTAATCCCATCACCATTCCATGAGCATTTTGTCTTTAGGAATTCTCCATGGTTTCCGTCCCACCAAGGGACCCCTTCTTGATTTTGAGTTACAGATTTAAAAAATCTTTTCTTTTTCATTTGTTAGGGATTTATCTTATTTATAGTCCACCATCTGTGAATCTCCAGCATGGAGAGAGAGCTTAGGGCTAGAGACATAGATTTGGGAGTCATTTGAATAATAGATGAAACCCTGAAGCAGGGGAGGATGAAAGATATTCTAGAGGCTGCGCACAGACAGGAAAACCCAGCCAAGGAGAGAATTAGCCATACTGGGGGTTGGGGATATGGGGTGTGTGTGGGGGGGAACCAGCGGGAAGCAGCAATTGAAGAAGTAGCTAGAGACTCAGAGAAGGTGGAGGAGAGAGGAAGGGCAGATATTCAGGTCACAGATCAACCCCGAGGAAGGTCAACTCCTGATGCTGCTGGTGGGCTTTGAGAGCTACATTGCTGGGATGGGAAGTCTGAAGCTGGATGACGATGAGTGAGGGATAAGCGATGGGAAAGGGGAGGCGGGAGTCAGCCTCACTTTATCATGCTAGTAGGAGGTAGGACTTGAAGGCATAAAACCAGTAGGGGCCAGGGGCACATGGGAGGCTGAGGCAGGAGGATCACAAGTTTGAGATCTGCCTAGGCTATCTAGGAAGTTCAAGGCCAGCCTGAGCAACTTAGTGAGACCCTGTCTCAAAACAAAACACCAGCCGGGCGTGGTGGTGCATGCCTGTAATCCCAGTGGATTGGGAGGTGGAGGCAGAAGGATTGCAAGTCGGAGACTAGAGGCAGTCTGTGTAACTTAGTGAGACCCTGTCTCAAAAAGTAAAAAAAAAAAAAAAAAAATGGTTTGAGGGTGCAGCTCAGTGGCCCAGCACTTGCAAAGCATGCAAGTGCAAGGCCCTGAGTTCAAACTCCAGTACCACACACACAAAAACAAAAAAAAAAACCAAAACCCCCAAAAACAAAAAAACAAGAACCCATGGTGGACAAGTTTCAGCTGAGCTTCCAGACTAAGACTAGGGAGAAGAATCTAGCAGCCCACTGCCAAAATAAGCCATTGAAAGCCCTATGAATAGCAGAAAAGCACTGTCAAATATAGTGCTGAAAATGAGCCCTCCAGGCTGGAAGGCATTCAAAAGAAGAGTAGGGAAGAGTTTCCTCCTCAAAGTAGAGTTGATCTTAATGACAGCAATGGAGTAAAGCCCCCAGGACCTGTTTTTGCTGATGTGGCATGACTCAAAATGATCATAATAATGGGCTCAAACATTAAAAGATTGTGTGCTGGGTAGTGTTTCATTCTGCTGTACTTAGGGTCACTATGAGTCCAATGAGGTTCAATGGCACTCACAACAACAGAAAGAAGATGAAGAGCCTGGAGCTTGCAATTTGTTCTGTGTCAATTTGCGATGCCCTGTTCCATGTTATGAGGCAGCAAGAAGGCCCCTGATAGATACCAAGCAGATGCCAGGACCATATTCTTAGATTTGCTCGCCTCTAGAACCCTAATCTAAGTAAACCTGTATTCTTGTACCTTTTTTTTAAGAGTAGCTTTTTTTTTTTTTTTCTTGTTTGTGGTGCTGGGAACTGAACCTGGAGGCCTGTGGGTAATGGGGCGAGTGCTTGACCACTGAGCTATAGTCCTGTTACCTCCTCTTTTTTCCTTTCTTTATTTTTTGTTTTTTTGAGACAGGGGCTTGCTATGCAGCCCAGGCTGGGCTGGAACTTGCGTTGATCCTCTTGCCTTAGCTTCACAAGTGCTGGGGTTACAGATGTGGGCCACCATGTCTGGCTTTTTATTTATTTATTTTCAGACAGGGTGTCCTTATCCAGCCCAGACCCATCTTCAGCTCACAGTCCTCTTGCCTCAACCTCTCAAGTGCTGGGATCGCACACTTGCACCACCACACCCAGAAGCCTCTGCTTTTTACACATCACCCAGTCTGTGATGTTCAGTGATAGCAGCAGGACATGGGCTAAGACATAGGTGTATTTAGTGCTCACAATAAATCTACGAGGCAGGAGGTATTATTCCAGTTATTAAATGAAGAAACTGAAGTCCAGAGGTGGCTGAGTGGCCAATGGGTACCCAGACAGTAAGTGGCAGACTTAGGGTTCTAACTTGCTTCCCACTGAGGCCCCGTTTCACGCTTTTAAAAGCTATGCTAGTAGGGCTCCAAGGCTTGGCTCTCATGACACTGTCTACCTGAGTCCATCCCTGTTACTGCCCTCAGAATTTCCTTCCTGCACCTTGGAGTTGCCACAGTCCTTTGTTATTGGGCTTTGGCTCTGACCTTCGGCTGCTTTCGGTGTAGGGAACGCCAGGACAGTTGCTACCAGCCCCTGGAGAGCCAGATCCAACCCACAGTTCCTGTGTCCACCTGTCACCTGGAGGGGAGGGCAGGAGGAAGGGGCATCTCCTGGTGTGGACACCTCCCTTTCTCCTGAGCCACCTCCTTCTTTGGCTTCCTACCCTTCTGGCTGCTCCTTCCTCCGTGCCTCTTGCATTCTTTCCTTCTCTACCTCTTCTCCACTAGTATAGGTGGCTCGGGTGTATTCTAACCATTTGTTGTTGATGTTAGGTGCTGTTGAGTAGGTGTTCAATTCATAGCGACCCTATGTACAACAGGCAAAACGCTATTGTCAGTGCTTCTCTGCTATTTGTAGGATTTTCAATGGCTGATTATTTCTTGGGAGTGGGTTTCTGGGTCCATCTCCCAAGCCTACAGCACCTGGTGTTTTCAGGTGGTCTCCCATCCAAGTACTAACCAGGGCTGACCCTGCTTGGCTTCTGAGATCTGATGGGATCAGACCACAGTGGTATGGCTGCAGGCATCCTAACCCTGGTCATGTCTTAATGACTACTTACACCTAGCAAATCCTGACCCGCTTTATTTCTTTCTCAGTGCTGGGGATTGAACGCAGGGCCTTGCAACCCCAACTCTTTTTTTTTGTCCCCAGGCCTTTTTCTCAAGCACCAGTATATATTCATCTACCTCATTTCTAGTTGACATCTCAAATGCAAGACATGGCTGACTGACTTCAGTGTCTTCTTCCTCATCTCCTCCCTCCTTTGCTTCTCCCACCACAAAGTGGCCTATCATTTAGCCTCCCTAGGACTGAACCGAGAAATCCTGGATGTCTTCCTTGGCTTATCTTCCCAAGACCCCCAGATCTTCTCAACCAGCTCACAACGGCCAGGCTCTATCAATTTCCCTTTTAATATCTCTAGAATCCTTGTTCCCTTCTTTCCTTACCATCACCCTATGTCTAGCTGACTGCCTTGGCTTTTCGTCTGGTCTTCTTTCCTATAATTTATTGTCCTAATGGTAATTACAGACAACTTTCTAGAACAGAGAATGGCTTAGACTTGATGTGGTATGGACTCCAGGGCAAGACTGTCTAGGTTCATATTTCAGTGCTCTTATTTAGGAACTATGCAACCTTAGAGAAATTTTTTATCTTTCAGTTTCCTCATCTGCAAAGTGACGGTAATAACAGGTTTTACAATTTCTTGTCAAAAACCTTTGGGACTTGCTGGGAGTAGTGGCACATGCCTTAATCCCAGCGACTCAGGAGGTGGAGGCAGGAGGATTGCAAGTTCGAGACCAGAGGCAGCCTATATAATTTAGTGAGACCTGCCTCAAAACAAAAACAAAAACAGAAACAAAACAAGCCAAACAAGAAAAAAAAGAAAAAGGGCCTGATGGTGCAGCCCTGGGGTAGAACACTTGCAAAGTGTGTGCGAGGCCCTGGGTTTAACCCCGACCCCCATGTATCACAGAAAACAAAAACAAAAACCCCTTGGGACAGCTGGGGTGGGGGTACACGCTGTGATCTCAGCTCCGGGGAGGCTGAGGCAGGAGGGGGACAGCGAGTTCAAGGCAGCCTGGGCTACAGAACGAGAACCTATCTCAAAACAACCAAACAAATCAGAATAAAAAGACCCCCAAAGCCAAAACCAACCCACCCACCAACCAACTCCAGAAACCAACCCCCCGCAGCCCCTAGCAGCACATATATCTCAGAATTCAGAGATTTGAGGTTTTGTGAAAGGCAGTCTTCACATGTGTCCTGCACTTCTTAAGATCTGTAGTGAGATGTCAGGCAATATCCTGTAATCAAATGGTATTTTTGAAATGAAACATATGAATATTTACATTACATGGGGGTAAATAAAGATAGAAATAGCCTTGTGCCAGTTCGGCTCAAATTCTGCTGCCAGACAAGCTATAAAAATCTTTGGTTTGAGATCTTCAGCCTGTGGAGCTAAGGGTGAGGACTGCGGACCCACCCCGAGGGATGGTGGCGGTGGTGAAAGGCGCCATCCAGTGAGTCTGACTCAGAGAGGCTCTCGTGGGGTTTTCAAGGCCGCCTGTTTCTGGATTGGTCTCCGGAGTGAACTGCCCCAACAGCGGATGGTAGGAAGAGTGAGTGTATGAACTGGGCGTGTGACTCTGTCAAGGTCTCTGAGCGCACTCCGCACAGTTAGACGTAGATGCGCTGGTTAAGGTGACTGTTCCCCTGCCTCACGCCCTCCAGGGATCCTCCTGGGCCAGGTGGGGTCCCCGCTGCCCAGGCCTGTGCTGCCCTTCTGCTGAGCCGGCCTAGCCACCTCCAGCCAGCCGCTAGGCGTGTCCCTGACTGGGTACCTCCACCTTTTCCATAGCCACACCCCACCTCGCCTTCTCATCTGACCAGCCTGTGTCCTTGCTGGGCTCCGGAAAGCAGTCCCTGACCCCAGCCCTGGCGCCTGGGTGTGGCCCCCTTATTGTCCTTGCTGGGCCCTGCTGGCGCTGGCTTACTTGCTTGGCATCTCCCCGGCCTCCCAGCTTCCTCAGGGAAGGAACCTTCGGATATTGTCTGCGGTGTAGCCCAGTAAGCACTTAAATGACCTGAGTTGATATTTTTTTTAATTGGAAATTTTTAATGTACACCTTAATGTGATTCATTCTGACATGGTTTTCATTGTGACATTTCCATATATGCATTTTGATGTATATTATTCATATAGGTTCCCCCTTACCCTCTTGTATGCTTCCCCGACGAGTTGATATTTATTGAGCCTGTGTGCGCGGCAGGCTCAGAGCTGAGCTCTTCCAGTCAGAATGCAAAGCTCCCTTTGCCCTTGGCAGTCGGTGCCCCTATATCCTACTGTCAGCCCTCTTGTAGCTGTTGGTGGGTCACCCTCCTTGCTCACTGGAAATGCTGACGTGTCCCACACCTTTCCCTACCAGCATAGGCCCCCAGCCCACTGGCCTCCCTGCTCCTCAGCCTCATCTCCAGGGGGCTGAATCCCTTCTGTCATCCACTGCTGAAGCCACACCCTAGACACAAAAGTCAAAATCCCACTGTCCCATTCTCTGGCCTCACACCCTTGTCTTCCCCTCCTGAAGACCCTTCCCACTCTCCACTCAAATGCCACTAGCAAACAATGCCATTTGATATGAAAAATGCTTCCTCCAGGACCCCCTTCTGCCCCAGGGAAGCTTTTCACACCGATTTTTGTCTGCTTTGGGGCTGTTTTAAAAATGGACTCGGTGCCACATTTTAAAATTCCCTTTAGTTAAGAGGGAAGAGTCAGGTCTGAAGCCAAGCTTTGCCTTTCTGCTGGAGGCCAGGTGGCCTGTGTGCTCACCCCATTCCCGGCCTTTCTCCTTCCTGTTACCTGATAGCCTGAAGGCCTCTGAGGACGTGACCTCTGCTCTGGGTTGAAAACTCTCCAAGGCAGGTAAAGATCTGCTTACATTACCCAACCCGGCATTTTCTTATTCATAAAGTAGTAAGGATAACAATGTTGTTGTTGTCAGGTGCCACGGAGTCGGTCCAACTCATAGTGACCCTCATAGGGTTTTCAATGGCTGATTGTTTCAGGATTGCTTTGGGGGTAGATTGCCATCTCCTGATGGATAACAATGGTTACTGTTTATGGAGGATTTATTACATGTGGCAATCACTTTACATAAAGTGTACCTCTTGAGCCTCACATAACATGCATTTGTAATCCCCCACCCCCCGCCTGTTTTTTCAGATGAAAACCAGAGCTCAGATAGGCTAAGTAATTTGCTTATTGACACACAGCTAGCAAGTGGCAAAACTTTGTAGGAGCGTGTGCAAAGATTGTTCAAAATACCACACCACGTGGATCTTTATGCAATATCCTAGACATGAGCACAGAGGACCCCGACACCTTTGACGAACTGCTTCCACCTTTCACAGATAAACAAAACCTTCTTACGGTACAGTAGATATGCTGGAAGATTTCTGCAGAGCAATGTCTTGTTTGTAAAACTCCCTCATGACTGTGACCTCGTAGGGCAGGGTTGGGAGCAGGTGCAGGTGGCAGCAGGTCCACAGTGATGCTCTGACGAGGTGAAGAAGTGAAAAGAAGAAGGCCTGGCTGCAGAGGGAAGTGGCTGGAGGGTGCGGAGAGAGGCAGAGTTGAGGGAGAGGGGGCAGTAGCTTTATCGTCTGCCAGGGACCTGGGGGCTTCCAAAACCAGTGACATCTCTCCCGGGGGCCCGGGGCTGCCTCACACTCTGAAGGAGAGGGGCTATGGGCTCTGGTGCTGGGCACAGACATTCCTGCTGTCAGAATCTCCTTTCTCTTTGGTTCCAGCCTTGCGCTCCCCAGAGCTTGCCTCTCCCTTACCTCCACCTCTGGATCAAATGCTGTCTTGGTCCAGGTGGCAGCTCCAGCTTCCTCTGAGTCTAACACAGGGGTGGCCCAGCTGCCTGAGGCTTGATTCTGGGCTGCGGGGACCTCTCACTTGCCGCTAGCTCTCTCAGTGATGGGTTGGACAGAGGCTCAGGGTCTTTCCAGATGGGGTGGCACCTAGCAGATAGACAGGGGAGCAGGCCCTGTGCTTCTGTGAAGGCTTTTCCCATGCATAGTAGGGAAACAGTGGCCTCTGGAACTTTGTCTTTCCAAACCGTGACCACCATGGGGTGGGGTAAAAGGTAAAATAGTTTTTTTTTTTTTTTTTTTTTTGTGGTATTAGGGGTTGAACCCAGGGGGCCTTGTGCTTGCACGCTTTGCCAAGTGCTGGACCACTGAGCTGCACCTCCAGCCCATTTTTTATGCAGACTGTCTCTGGTCTTGAACTTGTGATCCTCCTGTCTCCTCCTCCTGAGCTGCAGGGATTACGGGAGTGGGCCACCGAGCCCACCCTGCTAAAGGTAAAAAAGTTTTAAAAGGGGGTTGGGAGTGCAGCTCAGCGGTAGAGCAATTGCAAAGTATGTGTGAGGCCCTGGGTTCAGCCTCCCAGTACACAAATAAATAAGTAAATAAATAAATAAAATAAATAAATACATAAATAAAAGTACACAAGAAACACAGGTTTGAGTCATGTGTGCCTGGCCAGGTTTCTGCTAAGCTGGGTGAGAAGACAGTTACATAGGAGAAATTTCCTGCCCAGACACTATTTGTCCCCAGAGCCTAAAGGTAAACAGGACCAGGCTCTGTGAATCTGCCTCCCAGACAGCAGGCTAGGAAGCCCAGGTGCTGTCTGTCTGTCCCTCTTGCCTGTTTGTTCACCTTTTAGTCTTAGGTTGGCAGCTAAGAAATGTGTTTGCCAACAGGGTTCTTGAAAGCCTGCCTAGTTTCAGCCTCCAGGGCCCCTGGGGATGGGGGTCAGAAGCTGGGTGCTGTGCTTCTCTCCAAGGGAGGAGCTGGGGCTGGTCTGGATCCAGCTGTTGAGGCAAAGTCTTTTGCCCTCTGCCATCTGGAGCCTGCCCTACCTTCCATTCCCCTTCCTCTACCTGAACCACTTGCCCCTCAGCCTGCAGGGACGTTTTCTATGCTCAGGAGCGCTGCGTCTTCAGGTGATGCTCAGGGATATCTTCTAACTACACCTCGCCTGCACTCTTGGAAGACCTCTGTCCTTCGTGAAGCCTTCTGATATCTGATAACAGCATTTCTTCTTTTTTTCTTTTTCTCTTTCTTTCACTTTTTTTTTTCTTCAGTACTTAGGGGGTTGAACCCAGGACCTCATGAATGCACTGTACCACTGAGCTGCACCTCCTGCCCATTAAAAAAAAATTATTTATTTATTTATTTTACTATTTTTTAATCTTGAGACAGAGTCTTGCTAAAAGTACACAAGCTGTGTCTGGCCTCAAACCTGTGAGGAACCTCTGCCTCCTGAGTCGCTGGGATGACAGGCATGAACCACTGCGCTCGGCTTGATAACAGCATTTCTGACCACACCATCTTTTGTGGATGGCAGTAGCTTCGCTGGTGGAGATGTTGCTTTGTGATCCTTCCTCCATGTCTGTGGCCAGCATCTCCTCTTTTCTTTCTGCCTCTCCAGACTTCCAGCTATTGCACTGTTTCCTCTCACACAAGCAGGGGAAGCAGAGGCCTCCCAGGGGCATCAAGTGGTCCATGGTCCTTGACTTAGGGAACTGTGTTCCAATGAACCTGTGCAAACTGAAAATATTGTAAGTTGAAAATTCCTTTTAACCTACTGAACATCCTAGCTTAGCGACCCAAGGCACCATAGTGTGCCGGTTGTTTTCCCCTGTGGTTGCATGGCTGGTCACAGCGGAGCCTTCCTGCTGCTGTGCAGCATC
This sequence comes from Pedetes capensis, assembly GCA_007922755.1. Lineage (NCBI taxonomy): Eukaryota > Metazoa > Chordata > Mammalia > Rodentia > Pedetidae > Pedetes > Pedetes capensis. Next base: position 8,313 of record VMDO01021630.1, on the reverse strand, counting down.
ATGGGAGAGTTTCACGTGGCATAGCCCAGTCCCAGGGGAAAGATCAAAATTCAAAATTCTAAGTACAATTTCTACCCACACTGTGTGGCTTTCACACCATCATAAAGCTGAAAAGTCCTTAGTTGAACCACAGGAAGCTGGAGACCATGTGTCAGCTGCTGTCATAGGTCACCTGTACCTCCCTGCCTCATCCTGGGGAAGTTTAAAGGGTTTCTGCACCTTCTGTGACTCTGAGGGCTGGTGGATTCTGGATTCCTGCATCTTCAGTACCACTGAGGTCATTTACAACCACATTTCCTGGTGATTCCTCCCCTCTACTGCCACCCATTTCATACTGAGAGAAAATATGATACTGATCCAAGCCTTTACTTGCTTTTCTTTCCGAATCACTCACAAAATGTTGACTTGAGAAGCAAATTTTATTGAAAAGGTTGAATGTTTTTACACTGCAGCTAGGCAAACTATTTTACTATTAGTTACTGGACCCCCTGCTCCAAGTGAGCTTTAACTGGGCACTCTTGCTGATTCTTCTCCCAGGCTCCAGCTCCATTCAGGGCTTCTTTTCCCAGACAAGGAAAGCCCACCACCCCTCCCGCTTCCTTCTCAGAGCTGAAGTGAACTTCCTCTTGTGGCCACCAGGGGGAGGTACTCCCCGTGAACTGGGGGCAGAGGAGCCTCACCCTCCCTGTCCCCTTGGGTGGCACCCAGAGTCCCAGGCTACAGTCCGCTGTTATCTTTCGGCTCGGCTCTGCTCTGAGGAGAGAGAAGCCTGGTCTGGACGCTATGACTTCCCCTTTCAATGAGAGCTCACAGAGAAAGGATATTCAGCAGGTGCAGGGAGTAGAATGGATTCCGCTTGCATTAGACAGGAGAGCAAACTCTTTTTTCCTCCAGAGCCACTGGCCCTATAGGAAATACCATAGGTGAAAACTACCTAAATGTTTAAACTTAAAACATAAATTTTAATTCCTCTTCAGTTCAGAGCTAAGAAGAGGAGTGTTAAAGCCACGGTCCTGTGTGATTTTCCTCCTCAGAGCTGTGAGCTCCTGGCACCAGGCCTGGTCTTTATTATCCCACTGAGGGTCTCAGCTAGTATTTCCAGAGTGACTAAGTGACTGGAGAAAGAAGGGCCAGAAAATGGGAGGAAGAAAATGATGAGACAGAGGCTGACTGATTTATTGAGGACTCAGGATTTTAGAAAGAATGAAGAGAGGGGGATTGAAAGGTAAATAAGTCTCCGCTCTGCTGGCACGTAACTCACTGTCCTATTAAAAAGAAAGATGTGCTGGGTGCAGTGATGCCAGCCTCTAACCCCAGAGACTCAGGAGGCAGAGGCAAGAGGATCTCGAGTTCAAGGCCAGAGGCAGCCTGCACAATTTAGCAAGACCCTGACTCAAAATAAAAATAAAAAATGGGCTGGTGGTGCAGTTCAGTGGCACAGCGCTTACAAATCATACATGAGGCCCTGGGTTCAGTCCTGTAATACCCCAAAAAGAAGAGAGAGAGAGAGAAGGAAGAGGGAAGGGGGAGAGGAGGAGGGAGAGGGAGAGAGACAGAGGGGAGGGAGAGAGGGAGGGAGAGAGAACAATACTGGGAAAAACATAAGGGCCTTTTGGGGTGAGGCCAGAGGCCTAAGGCCTCCTTCTGGAGAGGGCATTCCTCCTGCAAGGTCTCCAAACACGTAGCTTGTCTGGGAAAAATAATGACATTCTGTCTCAGAAAACAAGGGCTGGGGATGCAGTTCAGTGGTACAGTGCTTGCCTGGGCCTTGCCTAGCTCAAAGCCCAGGTTCAATTCCCAGTAACTAACACACACACACACACACACACACACACACACACACACTCTTCAAACCCACACATAAGTGGAGAGAATGGTAAAGTGGATGCTCATATATTCTTTGCCAAACCATCATTGATTAGCATCTTGCCACATTTGTTTTCTTTCTCTCTTTCTAATTTTATTTTACTGAATCATTTGAAAGTCACTGCAGACATCATGATACCTTACTCCTAAATACACTTGCAGACTCAATCAATTACAGGTAGAAAATATTAGTTAAAAAATGTATGTGTATTGAACAAATGCACATTTTTTTGTGTGTTCATTATTCCCTAAGCAAGTTAGTACAACTATTTATATAGCATTTACATTGTATGAGGTATCATAAAGATTGGAGCCAGGATCCAATCAAGAGTTACTCATTAATGAAAGTGAATTATTATTTTTCCTTTCTTACCCTAGAACAGCACCCACCCCGCCCTGCCCACTTCTTGACAATATTTTGATGGTTTTCTTTCTTTTCTTTTTCTTTCTTTCTTTCTTACTTTCTTTTTTTTTTTTTTTTCTGGCTATACTGGGGGTTGAACCCAGGGCCTCGCGCTTGCATGCTTTGCAAGTGCTGTACCACTGAGCTGCACCCCCAGCCTAATTTTTTTACTTTTTTTGAGACAGGGTCTTGCTAAATTACGCAGACTGCCTCTTGTCTAGAATTTGCGATCCTCCTGCATCTGCCTCCCGAGTGGCTGGGATTACAGGCATGCACCACTGCGCCCGGCTCTTTTGATGGTTTTCCCAATGTCACCTTTTTGAACAGCTCAGGCTAGCTGTCTTGTGAAAAGTTCTGGATTTATCTGATTGTGTTACAAATGCTTAGACAGCTTCTGGATAACAATCTCTAGGTAATCATGGGTACTTAAGACCCCAGCCCATCAGGAAGTGAGTGTTTCATGGTTAGATCCAGCTCACATGTTCTCAGCAGCAATATTCTGTGAGTGATGCTGAGTCCTTTTCAAGGCTTTATATTCAGAGACACAACTGTCCATCTGCCCTTCCCTGGGGTGCTGATTTTGGTTACATGGTAGTTGTTTCCTTAATCCACATGTTTTCCTTGCTACTAATAAGCTGTATTCTGGAGAGATTTTAAGACTATATGGGCAATCTTGCTCCCCATCAAGCCTCTTCCCATATATTTAACACCCATTTTCCTGAATCAGACTTTAGCCTGTTGGTTGTAAAATGATGATTCTCAAATTTAACTACTCTCTCTGCATTTATCAGTACTTCCTGGCTCTGCAAGATGGTCTGGGTTCAACCTGCACTTTCCAGGGCCCAGTCATGGAATCAGCCCTTTCTCCAAGGACATCGGGTTCTCTTTAGTAATTGCCTTTGTTTGTGGGGGGGATTTTCACTAGGTATTTATTACAGTTATAGGTTGGTAGTCCCTCCACCTTCTTTGGTTCTTTTGAAAATGTCCCATTGTTTTCTGTTTTGCAGTATTTGTGATGAGAAGTCAGTGTCTTGTCATTGTTTCACTTAAAACTATTTCTCATTTAGTATTTCATTTTTCTCTGACTGCTTTTAGGATTTTCGTTTTTCTCTTTGGTTTTTAGACTTTGGCTTCTCTGAGTTTGGGCTGGGGTTTAGCTCAGTTGGTAGAATGCCACTCTCTGCTCTCTGAGGCTGTGGGTTCAATCCCCAGCACTGTGAGAATGGGAGAAGGATGTGGCATCCCACTGTCAAAACAACCCCAAAACAATCAGCCATTGAAAACCCTATCAAGGTCGGACCTGGCTTGGCAGCACCTAACAACAACAACAACAACAACAACAACAATCTTGTGATTATGTAGAATAACCTTTTTCTTAAAGGAAATGTGTGATGAATTATAGTTTTTACAGGGGATTGGACCACAACAAACCATCTTTCTATCCTTTTACTTTCAACCATCTATGAATGTCCTTATGTATAATGTGAATCTCTTGTAAGCAGCATTTTTTAACCCCAGTTTGACATTTTTGGTCTTTTACTTGCAATATTTGGTTCATTTACATTTAATGTTATTCCAGGTAGGGTTGGGTTTATACCTAGTCTTTAACTATTTATATTTTATGTGACTTACCTATTTTATGTTCCTTTTTTTTTCCTTTCTTGGTTTGTATCTTTAAATACTAGTTCTGTTCTGTTGTTTCACTTTTTAAGAAACTCCAGTTATACATATTTGGACTTTGTTTGCTTATTTTCTACAGCTTTCATCTTTTTCTCTGATCATTTCTATGTCTTCATTTTTGTGTTCCTGTCTATGTTCTTTATATTTTCAAGATGAAGTTTATCCTATTCACCTTTGGGCATCTTATGATTCTTTATTTCTGAAATGGTCTCATTTCTTCTTCTTCTTCTTTCCAGGGTTTGATTAACATGTTTCACATGAGCTGTTTTTGTCCATTTCAATCTTGATTCTATGAATTTTGGTATCCTTCATATCTTCACATACCTGTTTCATAGGCTTTAATTTGTGTTACCTGTCATGCCATGCTTCTCCTTTCCTTAGTTTTGGAGAGGAATAAATTCGTGAGCTGAAGATACTAGACTCTTACTTTTTATTTTCTTCTCACAGTGGCTTTGTACAAATACTATATGTCATTTTCATTTACTTGAAAATGTGTTGAATTTTGCTAGCCCATTCAGTGGCAGGTGTTTCTTTGTGAGAGTAAGAATTTGAGTAAGAGCCTTAATTTGAGAATTCCCTCTTCTACTGGCAGAGTGAAGTTAAGTCTTCTTTGACAGATTGTGTTTTAGAGAGATTTCTGTCTTCCGATCTTACAATTTCCTTTGGTTTCTGTAGAGTCTGACTTTCCACTATTTTGCTCCCATCTTTCTTTGCCTTCCCTTCTCAAGTACAGCATCTCTTTGTAAGTTGCCTTTCTCTCCCCAGAAGTGGCACCTTTCTGAGATTATTACTCTGATCCTATGCCCTTTCCAACCTCTTCCTCTGGGTTCCTCGGTGGCTGGTGCTCTGACCCCCCAGATGGCAGACCTATTCTCAGTATTTTTCCACTCAGGATGAAACCCTTAGTAAGGGGTGGTGGTGCAGCCTATAATTCCAGCACTCAGGAGGCTGAGGCAGGCTGATCCATGCAAGTTTGAGGCCAGCCTGAGCTGCGTAGCGAGACTGTGTCAAAAACAACCAAAAAAGTCAAGGTGAAACCCTCTCCTTCTGAGCTCCATGCCCTCTCAAGCTCCACACCCTCTCCACCCCAGAGGGCACTTCCATTAGCTTTGCTGGGATCTTATGTTTAATTTCCCCTTTTAGGTGTAAAGTTGTAATCTCTGCCTGTAGTCATGTAGATAGGGATTATATATGATTTAAGTTGCTATCCTTGTTAATTTTTACAAGGCTGTGTGAAAAGTTTAGGACATGAACAACTATTATTATCCATGAGAAGCCAGTAGGGTATTTTTTTTTTTTTCACAGTTCTAAGAGGTTGAACCTAGGGCCTCGTGCATGCTAGGCAAGTGCTCTGTTGCTGAGCTGTGCTCCCAGGCCCTTTTTAATTTTTTTGTTTTGAGACACAGTCTTCCTAAGTTGTACGGGCTGCCTCTGGCCTCAAACTTGTGACCCTCCTGCGTCAGCCTCCCTAGTCACTGGGATTAAAGGTCTGTGCCATGGCACTTGGCTCCAGGGTGGTATTTGTAAAATATTGTTTCTATTTGTTTGGGACACTTTATTAAAATTTCCAGTGATGCTTGAGTGACTGTTCATGTCTGGAAGGTGATCCAAACCCACTACTGGGAGGCCTGTCTGGGGGGAGGAAGGGCTAGGCTTTGCTTAGGGTGATTGCAGGAGCTGCCCGTGGTCCTGGGACTTACTCATTTCCCGGGGTGAAAGCCTCTGTGCTCCTCCCTGGAGGCCGGATGCCTGGTTTTGCTCACAGGAGAAATGCAGGGAGGAGAGAATGGGGGATGTCTTTCTTCTGAATACACTTTCAAGTAGCCACGCTCTTCTCAACCCCGCAGATTTCCCTGGCCATCTGCTGTATCACATTGGTTTCTTAGCGACCTGAGGGCGCTGTAGGGATAGACAGCTCCTCTCTGTATTTTAAAAAACTTCTGTGCCAGTATTCTGCGTTAGCTATCTTTCCTCCTTCTGCTTCCTGCCATCCAGAATTTGTCAAACCCGCACATACGCTGATGGTCCATTCTCCTGTGGCTGTCGTTTCTGAGGTTTTATTCTTTCACTGTGATTTTAGTGAGCAAGTGGGAGGGAATAGAAGCAAGCAGAGATGGTAAGTCTGCCATCTTTAGTTGGAAAGCCTCCTTTTGGACTTTTGAGTGTCTAAAAGAAAAGCTCACCTCTTAGAGGAAAGAAGGTGGCACGTGGTCCTGTGGCATATAGGTGGCACCATCAATATCTGATCCTGACTCTAGCTCTGGGCCAGATAGCAGACCGGTATGTGTGTGCTTGAGATTTGTAAGATCTGCCCAAGGGTCACAGCAGGACCCGTGGCAGGGCTGGAGCTGAAAACCCCAGGTCTGTAGTTTCACATTCTATATACTGTTGAAAAATGCCATTAAAGTAACAATACTGTGGTTATGTGTTACATTGGATGTCTCTCCCTGTCATTAACTATAGTATTTAAGGCACTTTCTACCTCATCCTGAGAAGTGCTGTAGTTTATTTAATAAGTGCCTTATGTAGGACCCGCCCACCATTCCAGACTGACATCTATCCTTCTTCCTGAGCAGACAAGACTTTTGGGGTAGCCCCTTTTGTGGGGTGCCACCCTGCTGCTGGACTCGCTCTGGCCGTGAACAGGGACCAGCAACCAAAGACCCGTCTTTTGGTGAGGGGGAGCTGGGCACCCAGGAGTTGCACCACCCGGAAAGGAGGCTTATGCCCACGGCTGCTCTGAGAAGCCTTGAAAAAGGCAGGCTCAGTGGCTTCTGCCCAGGGCGGCTCCTTGTTTTTTTTTCTTCCCAATGAAGACTCCGATTGCTCTGTTCCAACAGCTCTTTATTACTTTCTTGTCTGTCCCTGTCGATGGAATGGACCCAGACTGCTCTGTGTATCGCCCTTATATACTCTTCTGGGGCTTGCCGGGGACCAGTCAGAGGCAGTTACCTCATATGGATTTCAGCCAATCAGAGGGGATATTCAAATTTGGTTTTGTAGAAGTAGCCAATCAGGGGTGGTTCCAGAATGGTCCAATCAGGAGCCGTTCTGGGGTTTGGAAACAGCCAATTGGTGTCGAGGGGGCAGAGGCAAGGGAATAGATGCCAGAGCCATCTTGGGGAGCTCGACAACCCTGAGTTCCAGGATATAGGGCAAAGGTGACTGCCTGGGGAACAAGCCTCAGCCCTCCAAGGGAGCCTAGATAGGCCCTGGGGCGAACTGCCTCTCTAGGCAGTGCTCTACACCCTTTCACAGGGTAGGAGCAGCCAGGAGCTTATGAATGAGGAGAGAGAGAAGTAAAGGTGGGGAGCCAAGGAGGCAGGAAGAGGGACGTTTCACAGTAAGGTGGAGGCCAGGGTGACAGATCAAGATGGGTGATCAGCTGTTCGCCTGGCAGCTGGGAGGCACTGGTGGTCCTTGAGCACTACCCTGGGGGTCAGGGCCAGGGCCAGGCCCGGGTGGGATGCAGATGCCCTGTGAGGGTATGAAATGAGGGCTGTGGCTGGTCTTTTGCCATAGTTTGAGGCCCAGGAAGGTGAATGGAAGCCAGACAGGGTGCTGTTAATCAGCTTCCTGTCATTGCGCAGAGACACCTGAGAGATGTCAGCGGGAAGGAGGAAGGTTTTCTCGGACTCACAGCTGCAGACGCTCCAGTCCCTCCAGTCCAGAGCTGAGGGATCCATCACTTTAGGTCTGAGGGGGGACAGAATATCCTGGCGGCAGCATGTAGTGGAGGAGGCTGTCCATGTCACAGTGGCCAGAGAGCAAAGAGAGAGAGCAAGGGGCTGGGGACAAGATTCAACTCCTAAGGGTCCACTCCCTTCAGTGAGGGCCGTACTCCCGAGTGTGAGCCCATGGATGGGTTAATCCATCTACTCATGAGCCAGTGGCTTCCATCAGCTGGCAACCAAGCCCGCAGCGCATGGCCTCTGGGGGACATTTTAGGTCCAAACCAAAACAAATGTCACAGTCATAGTTTTAGTTATTATCTAAAACTGTGGTGTGTAGTAAAATAACAGGATTCCTTTGTTAATAGCAGCATTATTGTAGGGAACTCCTATGAAGTTTTGACCAGGACCATTTTAATTCTTGTCCTTTACAGACAGTTGATTGCTCATTCTGCTACTTTCTTGAGCAATTTTAGGTGTTTTATATGCAAGTATGCCTGCAGCGGTAGCCCTGTGGCATCCGATCCCGTCAGATCTCGGAAGCTAAGCAGGGTCAGGCCTGGTTAGTACCTGGATGGGAGACCGCCTGGGAACACCAGAAGCTGTAGGCTTGGGAGAAGGACCTGGCAACCCCCTCCCAAAAATCAATCTGCCATTGAAAACCCTATGAACAGCAGAGAAGCACTGACAATA
>VMDO01021629.1:0-35078 GCA_007922755.1 Pedetes capensis | reverse complement strand
CTATTGTCAGTGCTTCTCTGCTGTGCATAGGGTTTTCAATGGCAGATTGATTTTTGGGAGGGGGTTGCCAGGTCCTTCTCCCAAGCCTACAGCTTCTGGTGTTCCCAGGCGGTCTCCCATCCAGGTACTAACCAGGCCCGACCCTGCTTAGCTTCCGAGATCTGATGGGATCGGATGCCACAGGGCTACAGCTGCAGGCCCAGCCCTTCCATAGGGGTCCTTAAAAGTGGAAGAAGGAGGATGAAAAAGAGGTCAGAATTATACAACATGAGATAGGTTCTAACGGTCATTCCTGGCTTTGAAGGAAAAGGAAAAGAGCCCCAAACTAGGGGATGCAGGGTCTGATGACACTGGAGAAAGCAAGGAAATGGATTCCCTGAAGCTCTTGGGACGAAAACGGTCCTGCCATTACCTCGATGTTAACCTACTGAGATCCATGTCCAACTATTGTGACCTATAGAACTGTAAGATAATACATTTATGTTGTTTTTTCATTTGTTATTTTAGATGACAGATGTTGTTGTTGTTGTTGTTAGGTGCTGTCGAGTCGGTATCTGACTCATAGCAACCCTCATAGGGTTTTCAATGGCTGACTGTTTCGGGATTGCCTTGGGAGTGGGTTGCCAGGCCCTTCTCCCATTAGATGACAGATAGTAAGGTAAAAATGAATACACCTCTTATCAGCAATTGATAAAAAAAAGTAAAGAAAAAAATTAGATGATTTGAACAATGCAAAGGACCAAGACCTAAATTAGAATAGAATGTAGTGAAAACACAGGTCGGAGGCAAGATCATAAATGGTGACACATCTTCTGATTACGGAACATCCGTGTCTCTCTCTCTCTCAGAGCTGAGACATGAGTTCTGTGTTGGGAGGAAGTCCAGATCCCCTGTGACAGCCTCACTTAAGATCCCAGCCCACAGCCACCATCACCTGTCAGATCTGGGAGTGAACAACTCTTGTGAGGACGCCATTCTCCGGCCGCCAAGCCACGTAGCTGATGCTGACAAGAGCCGACGTGAGCTGTTGTAGAATTAAATTGCAGATGCACGAGCAAAATAAACCTTCTCATCACTTTTTCGCCCTCAATAAAAACATGTTCATTTCTCTCCCATATACAAGGAGCCTAGAGTAGGCACCCATAGCAGCTTATCCATGATTAGGACCAGGCTGCTTCTGTCTGGCAGACACCATGAATAGTTGCCAAACTATAGTCCAAGATCGTTTCTTGTTCTAAACATCATGCCACATCCTGGTAACAGATATTGGGATCAGCAATAATAATGTTTGCCAGTCTAGCCTCAAAGTATTTAAAAAAATATAATATATACAGCATAACAGTCTCTATTTTAAAGTGCATAATTTGTGAGTTTTGTTATATTCCCAGAGTTGTGCAAACATCATTACTATCTAATTTCAGAACGTTTTCATCACTCCCTAAAGAGACTCTGTACACATGAGCAGTCACTACTCATTCCCCTTCATGTCCTCAGCCCCTGGCGCTGCTAATCTACTTTCTCCATCTATGGAGTTGCCTATTCTGTACATTTCATAAAAACGAAATCATACAGTTTGTGGTCTTTTGTGTCAGGCCCCTTTCATTTACATAATGATCCCAATGTCTGCCTGTGTTGTATATATGGGTACTTCATTCCTTTTTATGGCTCTACCACATTTTGTTTATCCATTTATCAGTTGATGGACATCTGGGTTGTTTTCATTTTTTGTCTATTAGAAATAGGGCTGCTGTGAACATTTTCATACAAGTTTTTGTGTGAGCATCTTTTCAATGCTCTTGGTTATACACCTTGGGTATACACCTGTATCTCAAAATCGTTGAGTCATATGGCAACTCTATATTTAACTTTTTGAGGAACTTCCAAACTATTTTCCACAGGGGCTACTATATTTTACATTCCCACCAGCAATTTTTGAGAGTCCTAATTTCACCATATCCTTGCCAGGGCTAGTTATTTCCCATTTCTAAATGGTAGCCATCCTAGCAACCATGAAGTGGTAGCTCGTGGTTTTGGTTTGCATTTCCCTATTAACTAATGATGTTGAGCATGTTTTCATGTACTTAGTGGTCATTTGTAAATATTCTTTGGGGAAATGTATATTTAAATAGTTTGGCCACTTTTCGATTGAGTTATTATTATTATTTTTAAAATGTTGATGTATAAGAGTTCTTGGTATTTTGTGGGCACTAGATTCTTACCAGTAGGTGATTTGTAAATATTTTCTCCCTTTCTATGGATTGTCTTTTCACTTTCTTGATGGTATTTGAATCAGTCAGTGTTTTCCAGGGAAAAAGAAGCAATAGAAATAATTTAGAGATTTATTTTAAGCAACTGACTCACACAACAATGGGTATGGCAATTCTGAAATTCATAAGATAGGCCAGCAAGCTGGAAACTCAGAACTGATGAACTGGTCTTGAGACAAGATTTCTTTTTTTCTCCCATAACTCTCAAATTTTGCCTTTAAGACCTTCATCTGTTCAAACGAGGCCAATCTCCTTTACTTAAAGTCAACTGATTATAGACACTACATGCCTACATAATACCTTCCCAGCAACATCTAGAAAAGTGTCTTGTGTAAACAGTTGAATACTGTAGCCTAACCTTGTTGACACATAAAATTAACCATCATAATTTTGCTTCATATACAAAAGTTTTTAATTTTGGTGCTCGATTTATTATTCTCTTTGACTGATTATGTTTTAAGCATTATATCTAAGAAGCCATTGCTTAATCTAAGGTTGCAAAGCTTCATATCTATGTTTCTTATAATGATTTTATAGTTTTAGCTCTTATATTCAAATCTTTGATCCACTTTGAGTTGATTTTTACATATGGTGTGAGGCAGGGATCCAACTTCATTCTTTTGTTTGTGGTATTGTCATTTTTTAAGCCATTCAAGTAAATTTGCTTCCTTTCCTTAAGATTCCAGTGATGTGTCAGGTCATTTAGGGAGATTAGTGCTTGAGTGACCAATTTATCCCTTAATCCAGTTCCAGTATCCAAACTGGGCAAAAATTTGGAGCTATTGATCTTATCTCCTTTGTTTGGTGGCTCTGCTTATGCCTTGAAAAACAGTGGGAGGGGCCAGAACAAATTAAATTTGATCTTTTAGAGGGAGCATTTGTAAACTGATCACTACAAAGTGTCTGGATTTATTTGGATCCATAACATGGTAGGAAGGTCTCTTGTTGTTGTTGTTAGGTGCCGTTGAGTTGGTGTCCTACTCACAGCGACCCTATGTACAACAGGTGAAACACTGTTGTCAGTGCTACTCTGCTATTCATGGGGTTTTCAACGGCTGATTGATTTTTGGGAGTGGGTTGCCAAATCCTTCTCCCAAAGGAAGGCCTCTAGGAACCTGAAACAATCACCCACAGGCCAAATAAGGCCCTCTGCCTGTTTTTGTAAGTAAAGTGTTATAAGAATAAAACTGCATCCAGTCACTTATATATGTTTGCTTGGGGGCTGGAAGCCCAGAGTTAAGTCACTGTGTCAGAGACCACATGGCCTTCAAGACCTAAATGTCTAACTGCCTGGCTCTTAAGAGAAAAACATCATTGACCCCTGGCCTAGTGTGTCCAGAGCACAAATCTTTGCTTTCTTTAAAATAAGAGAGGATGGGTGTGTATCAGAGGCCATTGGTTCCACACCCAGATCCCATGGTCTCCTTTTTGTGACTGTTTAGGTCTCAACGCTTCTATGAATGGCTCATACTGCAACCTTCTCTTGGGAAGACTGCCTGGGGTGACCGAAGCCACCTTGAGTGGAATTTCATTTTCTGGCATGACAGGCTGGAGCAGGAGGTGGGCACCGGGACTCTGTGGGGTCAGGCTGAGGCTGCGTACCCCTCTCCTTAAGCTGCCTTCTTTGTGCTGCTGCTTCCTCTCTGTCCTGCTCGTTTCTCCCGAGAGCATCTCCTCAGGCAGTCACGGACATTTGCATTCAGCGCTCAGGATCTCCCTCCAGAGACCTCACCCTGACGCGGGCTGCATTGTCAAAGCCAGAGTTACCGTTAGCACTGCCCTTCTTTCCCATCTGCCTTCTTCAATAAAATAGACCAAAAGCCACCAGGTTGGGACAAGCAAAGTGGACATCTACATGGGGGACAGGGGTTGGTGTTCTGCTGCCCTGGAGCAAGGTGTTGGAGCCTAAGCGGGGAGAAGAGAGTGTCTGAATGGGGGAAGACAGGGTCCAGGAAGCCTGGGGGCTGCCAGGGCCCTGGCAAGGGGAACAGGGGACCGCACACCTGGGCAACAGTGCCAAGGAGATTAGTTACACGTGGCAGAACTGATCCAGTAAGTAGATCTATGGAGGCTGATGGGAGCCAGGCTTCTCACTGTCAGAGAAGGAGCCTCAGCCTGGAAAGGAAGAAAAGTGAGAATCAGTTCTGTGGTGTTGGATTGAAATTGGAGGTATCAGTATGAACGCAGGTACTCAACAGGCAATCGGCCCTCTGTATTTGGCAGATTCCATGTTTGGGGATTGGGCTGGGATTTAGCTGAGTTGGTAGAGTGCTGCGCTGCAGTCTCTGAGGTCCCGAGTTCAATTCCCACCACTGCAAAAATGGGAGAAGGACCTGGCAATCCACTCCCAAGGCAATCCCGAAACAGTCAGCCATTGAAAACCCTATGAGGGTCACTATGAGTTGGACAGCTACTCGAGGGCACCTAACAACAACAACAACATGTTTGGGGATTAGGTTAGACCTTAAATTGCTGTGACAAAGCATCTGAGAAAACAACTTAAAAAGAGGAAAGATTTCTTTTCTTTTCTTTCTTTGACTCTTTCTTTCTTTCTTTCTTTTTCTTTTCTTTTTTTTTGTGGTACTGAGGGTTGAACCCAGGGCCTCGCGCTTGTGTGCTTTGCAAGTGCTGGACCACTGAGCTGCCGCTTCCAGCCCTTATTTTTTTTAGTTTTTGAGACAGGGTCTTGCTAATTTACACAGACTGCCTCTGACCTTGAACTTGTGATCCTCCCTCCTCCACCTCCGGAGCTGCTGGGCTTACAGGCATGCGCCACCACGCCCAGATGAGGAAAGATTTCTTTTAGCGCATGGTTTCAGAGTATGCAGTCCATCGAGACGGGGAGGGCGTGGCAGGGCAGAGCAGAGCAGCTCACCCTGTGACAGCCAGGAAGCAGAGAGAGAGAATGCCTGTGTGTTTTCCTTTCCTCCCCTTTGTTCCATCCTGGCCTCCAGCCTGTAGGATGGTGCTTCCCACACTCAGGGTGGGTCTTCCTCCCTTAGTTAATCCTCTCTGGGGACACCCTCACAAACTTGGGCTTTCCTGATGTCCTCGGTCTTTCTCAATCGAACCAAATTGACAGTCACAATGAACCATCACCTGGACTCCACAAACTGTGAGTCAAACATATTTGAAAAGACAAAACTTCATAAACAAATCTTACTAAAATAGCTCCCATCTTTCACTAGCTCCTTTTCTAGTTACTTCCCCATGATTTATTATCCCTCGAGACCTAAATCTCTTTCTTTTCTTAAAAAGGTGCAGGAGAGCCTTGGAGTTTCGCTTCTTTTCTGTCAACTCCTGGTCACGTGTGTCTTTTCTCCTGTTAAATCCACTTTTTGTTAGTTTAATTTGCAGACTCTCAGGTGCTGAACCAAAGAGGGGAGAAGACACGGTTTCCCTCCCTAATGGAATATGTGAGCAAAGAAATTTATCTGATTCTTTAAAAGAAGCTCGGAATCACAAAGCTTATTCACCTGGCTCATGGGACAGGAAGAGATGTTTGAAATTTCTCAAGTTGGACTCCAACTTGCCTAGCTAATGTGCAGCAGAGCCCAGACCGAAGGCAGAAGCTCCTCTCAATACAGTGGTAAATGACTCAATGTTCACCTGTCCCCATCAGCAGCTGAGCTTACACTAGGTCTCCCCATTTCACCAAATTTGGGGGAAGGCCAGAGTGAATCCAGTTCCTATTTATGGACAGAAATTCACTCATGAACTCCTCAGAATGATCCAATAAGATAGGTATGACTCCCATTTTATAAGCACCTAACAAAAATCCTTACCACTGGGTCAGCACGCAACTTCACAATAAATGGAGAAAAGATTGAGGTTGTCCAAGATTTTACTTTGCTTGGCTCTATAATCAACACCCATGGAAGCAGCAGTCAAGAAATCAAAAGACGCATTGCTCTAGGAAAAGCTGTGGCAAAAGATCTCTTTAGAGTATTGAAAAGCAAAGATGTCACATTGAAGACGAAGATGTGTCTGACTCATGCCATGGTATTTTCAGTGGCATCATATGGTAGTGAAAGCCAGACATTGAACAAGAGAGACAGAAAAAGAATTGATGCTTTTGAATTATGGTGCTGGAGACGTCTATTGAATATACCATGGACTGCCAAAAGAACCAACAGATCTGTCCTAGAAGACGTACAACCAGAGTGCTCCTTGGAAGCAAAAATGGCCAAACTGCATCTCACATATTTCGGACATGTAGTCAGGAGAGAACAATCCCTGGAGAAGGACATCATGTTTGGAAGAGTGGCAGGTCAATGCAAAAGAGGAAAACCCTCCACCAGATGGATTGACACAGTGTCTGCAACAATGGGCTTAAACATAAATAAGGTGGTTTGCCTGGCACAGAATCGGCAAGTATTTCGATCTGCTGTACATAGGGTCGCTATGAGTCGGACTCGACTCGACGGCACCTAACAACAACAACATCAAAATTCAGGCCTAGTGAGAATTAACTGAGAAATGACTTAGAAATCAGAATATAGGGAGTTGTTTTGAGTCAATGGCTGCCTCACTCCTTTCCAGAACATGTGGCGATACAAAGTAACCATCGGCAAAGTGTTGCCAAGCGCCGTTCCTGCCATCCCTCCTAATGGCAGAAATCAGGCTTATCCGCAGCCAGCTCATTCATTGTGTGCAAATGGTACTTAATTGCTTGAAAACGATGTGTCGTCTTAAGTAGGTTAAACATTCCCTTCTGAAATCTTGTTTGTACTATTAATTTGAGCAACACACTCTTCATGGAGCCAGGCACACGCCAGCCAGGCCAGGAGGGAGGAGGATTACAATTCTTGCTCATTGGAGTTGGGACGTGGGGATGCTGGTTGGCAGGCGCTGGCCAAGCTCACTCACGCGAGCCATTGGGAAGACGGCAGCCACACGCAGCATCACCTGAATTATTAAACATTGGACTAGAAACGAACGGCGTCTACCCCCCACCAGAGAACCTCACCGTTTTTGCCAGCCTGGTCTTGCCAACTTGAAGTCCTGCTGGGCCTACTTTAATGAGCAGATAAGACTCAGTTTTAATTAGCGTGCTAATTGTTTCCGTCAAATGAATTTGGAGAAAGAGCTTGCGCACAGTTTATTTTCTTAAGTGGGTTACATGGCACCCCTTACGGCTCTCGGCATGGTGTTCCACGAGCAGCCAATGGCTTTGCTCACTGAGTGGCACGGATCCCGCTCAGCGCGTGTTTGCTGAGCTTGGCCCAGGCACAGGTTGGGGGCTGGAGTTGGGGGCATGGGACCTGTCTTCCTAGAGCCTGCACTAGAGGTCAAAGGTGACTAAACACCATTAGGAATGGGTCCAGGTTGTAAGGAATGGAAATCAATTTGGGATCATTCAGGAGAAAAGGAAGGTGCTGGGGGGGTCACAGGTACAGGTGGTTGGGCAGGGGCTGAGGACAGATGATCGCAGGAACCATCTGGTGGGCACGTGGTAACCACAAGGAAACGTGTCTCGCTGCCCCCGTGTCCTGTGTAGTCCAGGCTATCCAGCTGTCCATTCTATCTTCTTAACTGGAATCTGGGTTTCCTTTCCAGCCGCCCACCCTATATTTTCTCCACAGCAGGATGCATTTAAAACTGAAATCAGACAATGCCACACTCGTGCTTAGAAACCTTTGACTAACGAGTGCACAGATTGTGGGTTTGAATATCCTTCTTTTTGCAAGGGCTTTACCACTGGGCTTCACCCCCCAGCCCATTTTTAATTTTTAACTTTGAGTCAGATTCTCGCTAAGTGATGCGAGCTGCCTCTGGCCTCAAACTTGGGATCCTCCTGCCTCCGCCTCCTGGGCCTCTAGGTTTACAGGTGTGCGGCATCATGCTTGCTGTTGTTGTTAGGTGCTGTCGAGTCGGTATCGGACTCCTAGCGACCCTCATAGGGTTTTCAATGACTGTTTCGGGATTGCCTTGGGAATGGATTGCCAGGCCCTTCTCCCATTTTTGCGGTGCTGGGAATTGAACTCGGGTCCTCAGAGACTGCAGCGCAGCGCTCTACCAACTGAGCTAAATCCCAGCGTCTAAATCCCAGCACCATGCTAGGTGTTCCTAATATCATTCTCTTAACAAAGGGGCCAGGGCTCTTTGGGGAAGTAGCAGAGCTCAGCATTGGGTGGGAAATGCAGTTGTCTGGACCATCTGTACTGCCAGAGAGTACCGAAGTGCTTAGGCAACAAAACAAAGGCAGTCCGGCCAGGGGCTGCTGGGGTGTGCATAGGGTTTGTTCTGGGCTCAGGTACTGGAAGCCTCGTTCTCAGGGTGGTGATGTGGTGGGATCTTTAAGAGGTGGGTGGTTATGTCATTGGGGAGTGCCCTCAGGGGGATCGATGCTGTCTCGAGGAGTAAGTGAGTTAGGAGAGAGAGGTTCTTTAAAAGAGGAAGACTGGTCCCTCTCTGGTCTCTGGCTTCCTGTCTTGCCATGAGATTTCTCCGGAAGGTGTTTCTGCCATTGGATGTCATCTACCATGAAGCCCTCACCTGAGCCCAGTAGATCCTGGCAACATGTTCTTGTGTCTCCAGAACCATGAGCTAAATAACCTTTTAAAAAATAAGTATACAGCTTCAGGTGTTTTGTTACAGCTACAGAAAATGGTCTGATTCAGGGACACAGGAGTCCGCTGACAGAACTCCTAATGGCCAGTACTAGGATAATTGGAGCAGCAAAATAAACTACATAGTATTGGAATATAACCCAAGCAGGAAGCCAACACCTGTGAGCCTTACTGATATAAATAGAAGATTGAGTAAGTGAATAAATTAGGAAGAAGAGACAAATCTCCATACAAAAGAATTCCAAGTAATTTCTGGAGATAGTCCCCACCTCATGGGTGGGGCAGAACTCCTCACTCCTTAAGAGTGGGCTGTGCAGTGACTTCCTTCCAAAAGCCAAGCCTGAAAAGGGGAAAGCCCGGGAACTCTACAGCTGGGTATTCAAGGTCAACATTGACAGGGATTTATCACACTAACAGCAGGTGCCCTTGATCTGATCTGATGAGAACCACATATTACCCCTGTGGGCTTCCTCCTAACCCACAAACCCATGAAAAAGGCATCAGACAAGACCACACTGAAGGACAGGCCCCCAGATCCCTGACCAGTACTCCTCAAAGTCTTTGTGGCCACCAAAAACCAAGGAGAGCCTGGGGAACCGTTACCACCACAAGGAGACTACAGACATGATGCCTGCAAGCAGCGTAGCATCTGGGATAGAATCCTGGAATAGAAAAGGGACATCCGATGCACACTTAGGACATCTGAACAAAGCATGGGGTACGGGCTTCAGGTAATGAAAATGTGTCAATGTGGAATCCTTAGTTGCAACAAAGGAACCCTACGAACCTAAGGGGTTAGCAATAGGGGAAGCTGGGTGTGAGGTGAATGAGAACTTCCTCTCCTAGCCTCAAAACTTTTCTGCACATCTAAAACTATTCATACATAAAAAGCGCATTAGAACCTAAAAGAAATCACCGAATCCTTTGAAGGCTGTCAAACAGGCTGTGAGTAAAATCCCAGCTTTTTACCTGGCTGACCATATGCTGTGTGACCTGTCCCTGTCCTTTCCTCCCCCAGCCCACCACCTCTGGGGCCACATTGGATTTCTCCCGGGTGGGACACAGGGCCTTTGCTCGGGATGTCCGCTCCCTACCCTTCCTCATTCCCTCTCCTCTTCCCTCTAAACCAAGCCCTTCCAGGTTTCTGTATTCCAGCTCATGCTGCCGGCTGCCCGTGGGGAGGAGCCATCCCGAGAGCCAGCTGATGTGGGTCTCTCCTGCCTCTCTCCGCACAGCATGACATTTACTTCCTGAACTGAATTTATGCCGCTCTGACACGATTTCACGGACCGTGTCCCCAGCAGAATGTGCCCCCCCTGCTTTGGCACGGTAACCCTAGCCCCTGGGATGGAGTTTGTTACACAGCTAATGAACAAAGCACAGGACTCTGTCTGTCAAATCGTGCTGGCTCGGCAGCCTGTCACTCCCTAGCTGGGTCTCGCTGCTCCCTGAAAGGGGTCCCTTTCCTGGGTGTCCCCTCTACCCCCAACCCTGGTCTTCCACCCTCCCCACCCTCGCTCTGCCTGTGTGTAACTGTACTGTGTTGCTCCTAAGAACAGCCCCTGTCCTGGGTGTCGCAGCACCTGGAAGAGATTGTTATTGTTGTTGTTAGGTGCCATCGAGTCGGTATCTGACTCATAACGACCCTACGCACAACAGGCGAAACACTTTGTCAGTGCTTCTCTTCTGTTCATAGGGTTTTCAATGGCAGATTGATTTTTGGGAGTGGGTTGCTGGGTCCTTCTCCCAAGCCTACAGTATCTGGTGTTCCCAGGTGGTCTCCCATCCAAGTACTAACCAGGTCTGACCCTGCTTAGCTTCCAAGGCCTGACTGGATCGGATGCCACAGGACTATGGCTGACTACAAGCGGAAGAGCTTGCGCCTGTGTAATTACAGCTCCTCGGTCCCCCACAAGGCAAGGGCCAGGAACCTCAGTTAGGACCCACAATGCAATGCCATCATTAGCATATTGTATACCTTGGCTGTTTCCAAACTATATTTTTGTTTAAACACCAAAAGTAATTAATTTAGCGTGAGGCGGGAGGAAGTGTGTAGAGGAGAGAACGTTTCTCCTTGTGTCGCCCGTGGGGATGAGGAGGGAATGCAGTGTCTTTGAGAGCGAGGCTGCTCATCGGGTTTTCTCGCTCTAAAGCTTCCCACTGAGCTGGATGCCGCATAGTTTGAGGAACTTTGCAGACTGAATGAGAAGTAGTCTGTCTTTGTGCTGAAGGCACATTCCCAATTATTTGTGCTGACAGAGTATCGGGCGTTCTTGTTTTTGGAAAGGGTGTTTCCCAAGGTGAAAGGCAATTTTGACTCATGCGGGCACAGACAGAGAGGAGATGGGGGAGGCAGGGTCTAAAGGGTACAGATCCCCTGGTTGGGACAATGAAGAAGACCAGGAGATGGATGATGGGATGGCCGTCCAATGGTATGGATGGATGTATTTCACGCTGCCCGCTCTCCACTTAGAAATGGTTAAAATGGGGAATTTTATACTATGCATGTTTTACCACAATCAAAAGAGACCTCGTGATATAGTTTTGAAATTCAACTCACAAAAGTAGGCACAATACTCTGGTAAGGGAAAAAGCGGACAACTAAGCGCATGGGGAGTGAGACCATGTTTTTTATTTCTAAAATCATGGGTAATAAGAAACTGGAAATAAAGAAGTCAAAACTACAATGGGTTGTTTCCGGGTGGGAATGCTTTCAACTGGCTTCTTGTGCTTCTCTGTAGTTTTCCAATTACATATTCCGCAGTAAGTGTGTGCATATCTTTTTTAATCAGATAAAACATAAGCAGATGTACATTATGGATGTACGTAATGCCCCCGAATTGTATATTTTAAAATGGTGACAATAGCAACTGCTGTGTTCTATGGATCTTGCCACCATGAAATAAATGTCTAGAGACGTTGCCACGTGGGTTTTGTCTCGAGGCTGGTGCTGTTCTATTTTGCCATTGAGCCGGGCTTAGGAAGTGGAAGCCAGTTCCGAGAACAGCTATAACTGCCTCCAGATCCAATGGGCAAGTTAATCACTTGGCTCCAGGGGGTCTTAAGTAGTTGATTTTGGCCCCCTCAGGTTCGATTTTGCTACAGAAGTTTTTCCTGTTTGTTTTTTACATAATTCGCTCAGTTTATTGTGATTCAAATTGAGGCCAGGTTAAAGCTGACCCTCCTATGATCTACCAGGAAAAGCTGCTGAGTGTGTGGGTATAAACACGACTGCAGACAGAGTCGGCCACAACCTGCAGAGGATGGACTGTGATCAAGAACAGACAGAAGCCGCCTCCCTTTGACACTCATTACAAATATAGACACCTGATGTGTGTGCAGGGGTTTTAACCTGCTAACGTCCGTTCCTGGTTTTATTTATTGTACTTCAGGCTATTCATGGGAAAGCGGCTTTTCTGCTAAGATAGACAAACCCGGAGCCCATCCAAGTGCTGCTCAGAAGCATCTAGAAGTAAGGGGGAGATGGTTGGTGCTGGAGCAGAGATGATCTGGTGTGAAGCCCCTGGTGTGAAGCCCCGAAAAAGGCAGGAAGGGCTGGGGAAAGGGGAAGGAGGGTGGCCCTCTTCAAGCCTCTGGGAGGGAGGAGGAGCAGGCAGCAGCACCATCAGGGAGGTCTGAAGTGACTTTATTGAAGGGATATTATCAATCAGGCCAAGTCCCTTTGGGGAATTTGGGAGCTGGGGCAGAGCCTTAGCGCCATCTCCCCTAGAGCCAAGGGAGCCAGGGAATTTATATACCATCTCCCCACCCCCGTCATTGTTTGGGGCTCCTCCAGGGGTGCTGCCTGCAGCCATAGCCCTGTGGCATCCGATCCCATCAGATCTCGGAAGCTAAGCAGGGTCGGGCCTGGTTAGTACCTGGATGGGAGACCGCCGGGGAACACCAGAAGCTGTAGGCTTGGGAGAAAGACCTGGCAACCCCCTCCCAAAAATCAATCTGCCATTGAAAACCCTATGAAGAGCAGAGAAGCACTGACAATAGTGTTTCCCCTGTTGTACAGAGGGTCACTATGAGTTGGATACCGACTTGACAGCGCCTAACAACAACAACAATAACCAGGGGTGCTAATGCCTGGGCAATGCCAGGCTGTGTCTTACATGGACAGAGAGCCCCTCAGCAGCCTGACGGCTTTCGGGTGCGGTGCAGGAGCTGACGTTGGAGCAGGGCCGCTGTGCTCAGCACTGCAGGGCAGAGGGGCTGACTGCCCCTGACCTTGTGTGCCGGTGGGTGGGGGAATGTGTTAGGAAAGGGAGGAAGAGGTGAATCAGTCTCTCATGCAGACAAGATAGCAAGAAGGCTGCGGGAGGGGTAGGACCGTGGGTGCTGCTGAACACCCATCCCATCCCCCATCAAAGCATGCATTTCAATGAGGACACAGCCCTGCTGCAGCTTCTTGAGCTGGGCTGTGTGGTGGACTGTGCCAGGCAGTGAGGACAGAGGCAAACAGGACCAGTCACTGTCCACAGGCACCTCTGGGGCCAGCAGACCTTCAGGCAGAATCTGCAGTGTGGGGAGCAAGAGTTTCCGTGTGCAGTGCGAGGGATGCGTGGTCAAGAGGGGCTCCCCAAGGGAGTCGTGAAGGGCCATGCGTTTGAGGCCTTGGAAGGTGACGTCGGCAGCTGTGAGACTTCTCTGAGCCTCCTTTATTTCATCTGTACAATGGGCCAATGATAGATTTGGAATCTCCATACAAACTCAGTGACCATGCATATCGGGTCCTGCAATGACAAGGACCAGGCCTTGTGAGTCGCCTCAGGATTTGGGATTTCCAGCCCTCACTTCCTTGGAACAAACACATGCTGGGATGTTCCAGGGAGTCCACAAAAGCACCAGGGGTTGTTTAGACCCCTAATGACCACGACGGGCTCAGGCAGCCTCGTGGTGACGCTTGCCACCCTCATTCTTCTCTCTCCATAAAGTGTCACCGAGCTCCTGCTTAGGTCAGGATGGATGCTGGAGACACCAAGGTGAACAGGATCAGCAGGTGAGGCAGCCAAGGCCCTGCTTATGGGGCCCACTGGAACCTGCACAGACCCTAGTTCTGAAGTTCTGGGGAGCGGGGAGTAGGGAGCGAAGCCCCTGTTCTTACAGCCGACCCATCTCCCTGACACTGAGGAGCCCGAGGGTCTAATGGGCTCCCTCGCTTCCTGGCTATGCAATCTTGGGGTTACTTAAGCGCTCTGGGCCTCAGTTTCCTCATCTGTAAAACAGTAGGGTGCTAGCACGCAGGGTTTCAGGAATTAAATAAATTACCGTGAGTGAACGTGTCAAAACCGAGCCTGGCTCTCTATAGATGTTAGTGGTTATTTTTCAAGGAGGTGATGTCGTGATCTTTCCAAGATCCTCCTCCAGGCTAGTCCCGAGCTGCGCCCGGCTTCAGTGGTTCCTGGATCCTGGGGAAGATCTAGTGCTTTTGGGAATGAGAGAAGACTTAGCTCCAAGCCGCATGGCCAGGCCCCCAGGTGGGACTCCCCCATCCTGGTTCTGGATAGAACAGAGCCAGCCTGTATGGTTGAATGAGCTAGAATGTAAGACTTGGGGTCAGGGACACCTGGGTGGCATCCCAGCTCCTCTTCCATGTGCCTGTGTGACTCTCAGAAGGCTACTTCATGTTCTTGAACTCTAGTTTGCTCACCCATGGGAGAAGGACATGGCAAGCCACTCCCAAGGCAATCCCGAAACAATCAGCCATTGAAAACCCTATGTGGGTCGCTATGAGTCAGATATGACTCAATGGCACCTAACAACAAGTTTGCTCAGCCAGAAAGCAGCAGCCCTAGTGCATACATTACCAGACTGTTGTGACTCTGCTGCTGCCGGCCTGCGCACCACTCCCAAAATCAGTGGTTCAAAACCACAGCCATCTATTTTGTGCATCTGTGGATTGGCCCCTTGCACTGCGTTTAGCCAGGCAGTTCTGCTAGTCTCAGGTGCATTTCTTTGGGTACCCTTGGTCAGCATGTGCTGGGCGGCCTCACTCACACTTCAAGTGCTTGGCTCACTGTTGGCTGGGATAACTGGGCGATTGTCCAGAGGCTAGGCTGGGTTCATTGTCATGGTGGTAGACTCCAGGTTTTTTTTTTCCTTCCTTCCTTCCTTCCTTCCTTCCTTCCTTCCTTCCTTTCATTCTTTTTTCTTTTCTTTTTTTCTTTTTCCTTCCTTTTCTTTCTTTCATTCTTTTTTCTCCTTCCTTTCTCTCTCTTCTTTCTTTCTCTCTCTCTCTCTCTTTCTTTCTTTCTTCCTTTTTTTCTTTTTAGTACTGGAGGTTGAACCCAGAGCTAGGCAAGCATTCTACCACTAAGTGGTACCCCTGTTGTTGTTGTTGTTAGGTGCCATCGAGTCGATATCCAAATCATAGCGACCCTCATAGGGTTTTCAATGGCTGACTGTTTCGGGATTGCCTTGGGAGTGGGTTGCCAGGTCCTTCTCCCATTTTTGCGGTGCTGGGAATTGAACTCGGGACCTCAGAGACTGCAGTGCAGCGCTCTACCAACTGAGCTAAATCCCAGCCCAAGTGGTACCCCTAGCCCTTTATTATTATTATTTTTGAGAAAGGCTCTCACTATGTTGCACAGGCTGCCTTTGGCCTTGAACTAGTGATCCTCCTGCCTCAGCCTCCTGAGTAGCTGGGATTACAAGTGTGTGCCACGGCATTGGGCTCAGACTCAGTGTTCCCAAGAGCCATAGACGAGCAAACTCTACTCAAAAGTGATTTTCAAGCTTCTATTATGTCAAATATATTACTGTACTTTAGAGGCCAAGGCAAGTCACATGACCAGATTCCAGTGGTGGAGAAATTGACAGGAAAGAAGGGATTCAGCCAGCTTTGGAATCTACCATGGTTGTTTTGAGGATAAAATGAGACAGTAGAAGCCAGGTGCAATGGCACACACCATAGTCCCAGCTACTTGGGCACCTGATGCAGGAGAATTACTTGAGCCCAGGACTTTGGGGCCAAGCTGGACAAAATTGTAAGACCTCATGTATGGTTTGAATGATATGTCCCCCACAAACTCATGCATTAGAGATTTGGTTGCTAGATGATGGGCTTATGAGAAGTGGTTGGATCTTGAGGGCTCTGACCTAATCAATGGATTAATCCTTTTGTCACCAATCAGCTGGCTGGGTTCCTTTTACTCTCCTTGGAGAGAAATCATGGGCAGGTAAGAAGCACTTCGAGTGCTGGTCTCTGGCAGCACCTGTAGCCCTGGGCAATTGATAGCAGTGAGCAGTGGTAGCAGATGGGTGGGAGCAGCAGCAACAAGTGGCACCCTCTAGTGCTGTGCTCTTATGTAGGCCAAGGAGGTTAAAAGTCCTCAGTCCTATGAATGTTACCATTCCTAGGTAGGTCCAGGAGGCGGGGACTCCTAAACTTATAAATGTTACAGCTCTTATGTAGGCCGAGGAGGTCAAGATTCCTCACTCCTTGACAGAAGCCAGTGTTATAGCTCCACCATCTTGAGTATCTCAGACCCTTGATCCTAAAGTCTTGACCACTCTCTAGAACTCTTCTAGAGTACAGGTCCTGCAGTTTCTCTTCTCTGGCTCTTTACAGGCTTCTCTCTACTTCTCCCATCCTTCTTCTTCCTGCCCTAGTTCCTCTCTTCAACTATTCAGCTGCCTCTTTTTGCTATGGCTGCTGTCATAGTTGCTGCCGATTGGGAGGCAGTTAGTGCTGTCCCTCTGCTTCTCCCATTGTCTGCTACTGTCTGCTGCTGCTCTTGCAGCCTCATCTCTTTTGCAGCTGTCAATGCAGCTGGCTGCCTTGCTGCTTTTACCACTTGGCCTGTCACTCACTTGACTCTATCTGCTTAAGGCCATGAAATTCTTGTGGCCCCTCTCTTACTGCCACTGTTGAAGCCTCATGATTTTTGGCTCTGCTCCTGCCAATCATAAGAGTCATGTGGGGCTGTTGTGTGCTTTCACTGATCTGGAGAGTCGCACAGGATACTGCTCAGCTTCTGCCAATTGGTGGAGTCTCACAGTTCCTGGCTCTGTTCTTTTCACAGCTATCCAGACAGCTGCCACCCTCTCCCTTCTGCCGATCAGCATGCTCACTCCTTTGCTTTTCTGCCCTTCTACTGTCTTCGCTGCACTATCACGACCACTTTGCTGCTTGTACTGTTTCTTTCTGTTACAAGCTCAGCCCATCCACACTACTAAAAGTGGGCAAAAGGACCACTTGAGAGAAGCCTTTCATTGGGCCTAATGTTGTAACCCCAGGGAAGGCAGCATAGGAGGGTGCCTCCCAGCTTGCTCCTCAAGTGAGAGAAACAGCCTTCTTATATAACGAGACAGGGGTGTTTGCACCAATCAGAGCAAACCTGCCATGCAAATGAAGATTTGTGTTCACAGGGCCCACAGCCTTGTTTCTTTTGTACCAGTCATAGCAGTCCCTCTACTGGACCACTAGGGGCAGTGCTCCCTGTCTGCCTTGGGTTGAAATGGTTGCAGAGTCCTCTACAGTTCACCAGGCGTTGCAATGGCAAAAAATCTAGTACAAGCTGAAAACCGCTTAAAATAGTCATGGCTCTCCTTTCAGGGGCCAGAGTTGTGCTACAGCTGCCATGATGATATGGTTTTCTCAAGGTGTCTGTGACATGTTCAGGATGGCCAGGGCTGGAATAAGGGAGGTCCCGTGGGATATTTACCTGATAATCCTTTCACTCGAGGCAGCCAAGTCATCAAGGGAGAGTCCGACCTTCCTACCGCTATGATCAGGGAGTCAGATTGTCCCACCCCCCTGATGTCTTTGCTTATTTCCAGGAAAATAAACACCAAAAAGAGCACTCACAATAAGCTCTAAAAAAAGAACCTCTTATCATTAACACTGCCTGCAGCCTTAGCCCTGTGGCATCTGATCCCCTCAGATCTCAGAAGCTAAGCAGGGTCAGGCCTGGTTAGTCCTTGGATGGGAGACCACCCGGGAACACCAGGTGCTATAGGCTTGGGAGAAGGACCCAGCAACCCGTTCCCCAAAATCAATCTGCCATTGAAAACCCTATGAACAGTAGAGAAGCACTGACAATAGTATTTCCCCTGGTGTATGTAGGGTCGCTATGAGTTGGATACTGACTCGATGGCACCTAACCACCACCACCACAACATCATTAACACTAATAATGATTTTCACAGGGCAGTGCAGAGCCTAATACCTGCCCCCAGGAGAGATGGGTCCCCTGCTCTGTTTCCCCTGGATGGATTGGTAACATGAAGGCATTATTGGGAGGTGGTGAAGAGAACGAGGTGGAGCCTAGTTGGAGGAAGTAGATCACTCGGAGGGGTTGTCCCGGAAAGATGTACTTGTCCCCTGCCCCTTTCATTCTGCTTCCCGCCTGCTGTGAGGCGAGTAGCTTTGCTGCACCCTATGTTCCCAGCCATGACGTTCAGTTTCACCTAAAAGCTTTGCCTAAAAGCAACGGAGCCAGGTGACCACAGACTGAAACTTTGCCACCTGAACCAAAATAAGCCTTTCCTTTTCAATTTCTCTCAGGTATTTTTCACAGCAATGAAAAACGAACACATCTCTCCTAAAAACTAAACTAAGTGAGGAAAAACTCCCCAAGAGCCTATTAGCCTGGAGTGGTCAGTAAATGTATTGATTTTAATGATGATTACCTTCCCTCTTGAAGCTTCTTAGTAGTAAAAAGTAGGTGTGATGATTACTGATAATCATTTAAATAAACAGGTGTGAGATAGGCACTTGGAATCTTTGTGTTGTCTCACCAGTTCTCCTCCATCGTGTGAGGGTAACGGCCGGTTAAACAGCCGGCAGGGTCCTGGTAAAGATTTGGCAAGGCAATGACTGCTCCCGTCCATTAACTGCATGTCTGTGCAGAGCCTGGCGCTCAGGGCGCTGTTCTTATCATTGGTATAAAGTACACGACTTCGCCTCCTCTTTGTACACAAAAGGCAACCGAGGCTCGATCGCTTTTTCATTTTGTTTTATTTTGACCCGCATCCCACTTCTCAAACAACCCGAGGCTGCGAGCTGTTTGTAGAGACTTCCCTCCGGCTGTCCTTTCTTCTGCTCCCCAGCTCCCTGAGGCACCTCCTCCCCGCCCCATTCTCTGTTTCATCTCCCTCCTGCGGCAGCCTCCCACCTGCCTAGGGGCTGCTCCTGACAGGAGCCACAGCTGCAGGGGGCTCCCAGGGCAACTGGGGCCCCACGACTCTTCCAGGCAAGGAGGACAGAGGCAGGAGGTGCTGGGCGCTCTGTCTGGTGCTCTGTCTGCGGTGATGTGCAGCCAAGATGTGGCCCGCCTTCCTCTTGGCCCTGCGGCGGTTCTTCCTAGTCTCTAAAGGATCAGAGCCCTTCCCCCGGGCACCTTTGCAAGGTTTCCAGGGGACTGGGTGCTTCTGAAGCTCCTCAGCATTGCCTGCCACCCCAGGAAGTGCTTCCTGCTCTGAGCGTGGGGGAAGGCAAATCAGCAAGTCAGCAGCAGGTCAGTCTGTCCTGACAGACCCCCACTGCGCGCGGAAAGCAGACGCTCACACTTTCAAAACACAGATGGTCTAAAATGGGAGCGATTTTTATCTTGAGCAACCCCCAGACCTTCTCAGGAGAGAAGGGGCCTCTGCCGCCTCAAATGCAGGTGACCTGGCTCTTATGAGGCAAGACACAAAGACAGGGGAGTAAGGGGCCAAGAAGACCCTGCTCCCTGCTCCCTGCTCCAAGCCGGCTCATAGCCACCCCTGCAGAAGGCTGAGACCTGCTTGGGAGCTGCTCTCTGGGCTGAGTTGTTGTTTGGTGCTGTCGAGTCGGTGTCCGACTCATAGCGACCCTGCGTACAATAGGCGAAACACTATTGTCAGTGCTTCTCTGCTGTTCATAGGGCTTTCAATGGCTGATTGTTTTTTGGGGAGTGGGTTGCCAGGTCCATCTCCCAAGCCTACAGCACCTGGTGTTCCCAGGCAGTCTCCCATCCAAGGACTAACCAGGCCTGACCCTGCTTAACTTCTGAGATCTGATGGGATTGGATGCCACAGAGGTATGGCTGCAGGCCCCTGGGCTGAGTGCTTTATGCTTATTATATTGTTAGTTCTCACAGCATCCTTTTGAGCCTGGCTAGGGCAAACCCATTTTACAGATTAGGTACTGAGGACCAGAGAGTTAAGAGAACTTCCTTTGAGTTCCGGGCTCAGAGATGGAGCATAATTGATTGGCATGGGTGGAGACAGGGTTGAGGGCCACCCAGGAGATGGGCAGATGCCAAGTCCTTGGTTACATTGCCTCACGATAGGGCAGCACAGAAAGAGGATCAAACTGGGCTGAGTAGGCAAGGTTCCAGCACACTTTTCAGGAAACGGAAAGTCTTTGGACTTTGCCATTAAAGAAGAAATTTCCTTCAACTCTCTGACCTTCAGTTTTCTCATCTGTAAAATGGGGTTTTTACGAGGATTAAAGAGGCAATACATATAAAAGCAGAGAGTTCAGTGCCTGGCATAAGAGTGCAGGCCCAAGCTGGGTGCGGTGGCCCACATCTGTAATCCCAGCGGCTTGGGAGGCGGAGCCAGGAGGATTGCAAGTTCAGACTAGAGGAAGTCTATGTAACTTAGCGAGACCCTGTCTCAGGAAGTAAGGAAGAAAAATAAAAGGGCTGGGGGTGCAGCTCAGTGGTCCAGCACTTGCAAAGCATGCAGGCGTGAAGCCCCAGGATCAACCCCCAGTACCACACACACACACAAAAAAGAGTGCAGGCCTAATAAACATTGCTCCTGGTCTCACCTGGCCAGACATTCCTTAGGGAAGGGCCTTGACTTTCTCACTGGGCATTTCCAAGGACAGCTCTGTATCCTACAGACAGGGGTTCCAGCCCCAGCCCTAGGCAAACACTTTGCCTTCTATGTTTGTTTCAACAACTTTGCTCTTCCAGACAGGACCGAGGCTGGGCTTTTCTTGTACATATTGATGGAAGCCTCAGAGAAGAATGAGAAAACAAAGGACATTTTATTTATGATAGCAAAAGAAACCAACAGGAAAAAAAAATATTCCACAGCCCCAATGGGGTGGGGGGAGTGTTTGAATAAACCGTGATACGTTCACTCGATGGAATATCGTGCAAGCATTGAAATGATGTTTACCGAGGGTTTGTAATACCACGGGGAAATGCTTAT
This sequence comes from Pedetes capensis, assembly GCA_007922755.1. Classification (NCBI taxonomy): domain Eukaryota; kingdom Metazoa; phylum Chordata; class Mammalia; order Rodentia; family Pedetidae; genus Pedetes; species Pedetes capensis. The sequence continues at coordinate 14,101 of VMDO01021629.1, read as the reverse complement.
TCTAAATGCTACGTGAAAAAGGAAGCCGCTGAATTGTATACTCAGCATAATCACACCTAGGCGAAAAAATCAAGCCAAACAAAAACACTCACAGAGGAAAAAGCCCAAAGAGACATGCCCCACCGTGAAGCTGTCTTTGGGTGGCAAAATTAGGGAGTTTTAAAATACCTTTCTTTATTTTCCATTCTTTCCGCCCATAATGGGCATGGCCGGCTTAAAGCGGAAAGCAACCCAAACTTAATTTTTTTTTTTCCTGAAGAAAGAAAGAACTCTTATTGGAAAAGCAAGACAGATGATCTGCAGACAGCCAAGTGCCACAGAGGCCACTCAGACACTGAGAGCAGAAGGCCGATGGACCCCAGGCTATTAAAGAAGGTCGAGTGGAAATCCTAGACTCTGATCCCATGAACAGACATCAGCAGGCTGACACCCAGCGGCGCCCTTGGGCATGGTGTCTGCCACATCCTGGTAATTGCGTTGCTCTCAGCCCTAAGTGTGCGAACTCTGCTTCTCTCCTGGGGAATGTAGCTTGTTCCTGCATAAGCAGTCTACTTTATAACTGTTGGTGTAACTGTATTCTTTCTCTCACAGCCAAAGGCTCCTGCCTTTCTTCTGCGCTGAGATGGTGCTCCTGGGGAGCAGCCTTGTCCTGCCCAGCTGGCATGGCAAAGCCATTCTAGCAGCAAGCCCGCTTTCCTGTGCCTGGTGTGTGCGTCACCCAGATTTCCACGAGGTCCATGCTCAGAGGTCACCGCTCCAGGGAGGCCTGGTCACACAGTCTAAAAGAGCAGACTCTTCCTTTGGCATTCACGTGCCCACGTCCCTGCCTTGCCTTTTCCTTAGCATGAATGCAGCCTGGATTCTGTTTCTTTCTGTGCTTATTTTTATGATATTGCTCATTTTCCTTCACTATAGCATGAGCTCCAAGAGGCCAGGGATCCGCTGTATCGCCAGCTCTAGAGCAGTGCCTGGCCCAGACTCTGTGCATGTTCATTTCCCCAGTGAGTGGATGCATACTGACCACCATGCCCTCAGGGGGTCTCTCCAGGTGTCTTGAGCTTCTTTTCTCCACTGTGATGCCCTGACCCCTTCCACTCCTAAATATAGCCCCAGAGACCTCAGGCAGTGATGATAAACACACCAGCTCTGATCTTTTGGTAATGGCAGCTGGGGCATTGTTGAGCCATTAGAAGAGTTTATCAGGGTAAGATAGGGTGATTGATTAGTGATGTCTGCCCTGGGGCCATAATGGAGGTAGATCAGCTGTACCATGTACTTCTCATCTCAGCTCAGGCCAATCTCCACTCCCCCTCTTATTATGCAGACCGCACCCATCATTTATTGGGCTCTGGAACAAATTTTTCTACATCCTTCCTGGAATCACTTCCCTGGTCCCTACCATAGGTGTACAATGGGCTGTGAAAGAGTTTTCCCAGAGTGGTCCCTCTTCCTCCTGGGCCTGGAACCTTCCTTAAACTTTATGCAGCTCAATCATGGTCTTATCCTCTGCCTGGCTTCTCACTAGAGGCCTTCCTTTGGACATGGGCTCCACCCACCACCAGCTCCCACTTGAGGGTCACCTCTCAAGCATACCTTCCCCCAGCCTGACACCACAGTGCCAATGCCTCCTTTGAGTCTTGTCACTGAAGTCATCTTTCCCACCCCTGGGCTCCTTGGAGGTCCAAGAGTGGGTACTGAACTGGTCTTGGCTGGGAGTGTGTGTGTGTTGGGGTGGGGGGTTTTCTCTCTCTAGGGGCCGGCATTGGCCCAGGCTGGCTTTCCTTCCCAGTTTCCAGTTTGGGAGTAAACTCAGCTGTTGCTTCTTCCCAGGCCCTTGGCCAGGGATGGTGGCCTTGTGTGGTCCAACCAAAGCTTTCTTCTCATCTCTATGCCAACCTCCTTCTCCTTCTTTATTCTAATCCTGCACCTTCCAAAAAAGACCCCCAGCCTCAGCCCCAGCAGCTGAGTGGACAAAACTCTTGCTGGGGCCAGACGTTTGGAGAGGACTTTATAGAGACCCTTAGATCTAAAACATTGCTATCTTCCCACTTGTCAGGCTCTGCCCCTGTTAGTCTCCTACCTCCTGGCCAGGATCGTGCTCTCCTGCCGGGGCTCAGAACTGGAACAAGTGCTGTGGTAACGGAGTGGCCCAGGCTCTCTGCCTTCCTTCCTAGAAGGACGGGTATCTTCCTGGTGTCGGGTCTCCTCTGTTTCAAATTTTACCAAATCTGATGTGAAAAAAGATCCAGTCTCTTCTAGTTCTGAGGAACCTTCTAGTTCCTCAGCCCCATTATGGGCCTACCCCTCCCTGGTCCTCCCCTGTCTGATGAGGCAAAGTAGGTGAGCACGTCACACAGGGAGAGCCAATCATGCCACCCTTCTCCCCAGCCCTGAAGCGCTGACTGGTAGTGGCTGCCCCAGTTTCCAGACAGGAGGGTGCGGCTGCGTGGAAGGATTCTGTGACTGGGGAAGACTGCTGTGGTCAGGAGGCAGTGGGTATGAGCTGGGACCCAGGGGGGAAGGTGGCCTTGGACCATGACCACATCCACTCCTCTCTCTCTTGAGATCTCATGTATAGAGCCAACTGTATCCTTTGTAGTCCTCTTATTAAAACAGAAGTTTCTCTTCCAGCACATAGAATTTCAGGTAACAATACCCATACAGTGGACTTTGGTAAATTTACTCTGTAAGCAAGGATCCCCCATGGGCACCTACAGCCTCAGCTCTTCTACTTCTCAAACCATCTCTCCTTCTGGCTGAACCCCTGGGGATCCCTGGGCCCCTTTAGGCTCTGCCTAAATCTCCCTCAGTGTTTCCCACAGGTGTCCCAGGTACTTCAGGAACCTTAAAGGGGGACCCAGGTGGGATCATTGTTTAGGAAGCGGCAGTGGGGGCTCACAGGGAGTCAGCCATCTCCAGGGGGACCGGATAGAGAGGTTCCTGGGGGTCATCTGGCACCTGGAATGGTGGTTGTGATAAGGCTATGCCCCTGAGCGCTGATGGGGTCCTGAGACTGCCCCTCAAGAATTTAGGCTTGAAGTAAGGGGGTGTCATCCCTGTGAACGTGGATTCCTTCTACCATGGGATGCAGGTCTCTTGCTTTATTCTGTGCAAGGTGGAGGGGAAAGACCCTGCAGACATTGGAGGAGGGAGGAAATGGAATTCCTTTCTCCATGGCCAAATTCCTGGGCCCCTGATTACTCAGAAATGATCCCCGGAGCAATGGGTAGGGATGGTGCTCGGTGTCCCCCCCCCCCCCCAGTCTTTTTGTGTGTGTGTGTGGTACTGGGGGTTGAACTCAGGGCCTTGTGCTTGCATGCTCTGCAAGTGCTGCACCACTGAGCTGCACCCCCAGCCCATTTTCTTTTTTTTACTTTTTGAGTCAGGGTCTCACTAAGTTATGCTGACGGCCTCTGGTCTCGAACTTGCGATCCTCCTGCCTCCGCCTCTCGAGCCGCTGGGATTATAGGCGTGCGCCACCGCACCCGGCCCTGGCCCCCCAGTTTTCATGAGGAGCCCAGGAGGGAGGCTGCTAGACCCTGGTCTGAGGCACGCTGGGGGCAGGCAGGGTCAGGACGGTGGGCAGGAGGGTGCCCCGGGGGGACGGGAAGCCCTGTAGCTCCTGGGGCACAAACCTGGGCGAGATGTGGTCGGCCAAGAAGCAGAGCGTGCGCCGGCGGCTCACGCAGTAGATGCGGCCATCCACAGCGGCGCACTGGAAGGCGTCCGGGTAAGGGGTCCGGTGCGTGGCGCACTCGTACCAGAGCCTGGCGCTGGCGCTGCAGCGGTACACACCAATGCCCAGGCTGCGGTTGAGGTCGAAGCGGTAGAGGAAGCCATTGACCGCCACCATCTCAGCCGTGCGATCCTTGCTGCCTGCTGCGGGGCCGGCCCACCAACGCTGCTCCTGGGCGGAGAAGCGGAGCAGCAGGTAGCGCAGGGTGCCCCCCGTGACAAAGATCTCATCGGCGCACACGGTAGCCGTGTGGGCCAGGGCGAATGTGTCATTAGGGAGGGGTGGGGCGAAGGCCCAGCGGTCCAGGCGAGGGTCGTATCGCTCAACTGTATTCAGACACTCGCCCCCGATGGCATACAGGTGTCCGTCCAGGGCCACCAGGCGGCAGTGCGGCCGGGCCTGGTTCAGCGGGCACACCTCGCTCCAGATCCCCGTCAGAGGGTTGTAGCAGAAGACGCGGTTGGAGGGCCGATGCCCAGGCCCCTGACAGCCGGACACCACAAAGAGATAATTGAAAAGAGTGCAGAGGGCACAGCCCCGGGACACAACCTCTGGGGGCAGCAGGGCCAGTGGGTGCCAGGCGTCCTGTCCATCATCGTAGCAGCAGAGGCGGCCACAGTCTTCCTGGGGGCACACGTCGGCCACCACCAGGAGCTTGCGGCCCCGGAGCCGTCGCTGGAGGACCAGGTCCCGCTCGGCCCCGCTCAGGCCCCCGTAGATGTCCGGGCTGCGCAGCACCTGGAGGTAGTTGTCGCTCATTACCTTGTAGGCCGCCTCCTTCAGGGGCTCCAGGTGCTGCTTCTTGGCCAAGGTCAGCGCTTCATAGCAATTGCCCAGATCCAGGCGGACGTCCGCAGCTGAGGCCGGGCCGAGTGGGATATGGAAGAAATTGGTCCCGGCCACGAGCTGCAAGTGCGGCTCCCCAGGGCTTCTGGCTGAGCAGGGCTGGGCACCCTGTTCCGGGCAGGCTGGCGTGGGGCGCCCGGAGGTGAAGCTGTGGGGCTGCAGCTGGAGCTCCGGGTTCTCCGCGATCTGTAGGAGGCTCTCCTTCCTGCCGAAGCCCTGTGCGCGGGGCGCCAGCGCCGGCTGCAGGGAGGCCGCACCCTCCGGGCTGTCGGCTTGGCTTTGGGAGTCTGCACCTGTGCCCAGGGGCCCTGGCGCTGGCCCAGGGGATGGAGCTCCGGCCAGAGCCGCCGTCTGGGGGGCCAACCTGGAGGTGGCCTGGGAAGTGGACTCCACGTAGTAGTCATACACTTTGCCCTTCAGCCCGGCCCCCTGCCCCTCCCCCTCCTGGATGACATTCTCCTCCATTCGGACCCGGGCGACAGACGAGAAGGTGTAGGAGGCCTTGCTGGCTCCCTCCTGCTGATGTAAGGCCAGGCCCATGTCCGAGGCAGCCTGCAGGGCCCCAGGCTCTTCCTGGCTGAGCCCTGTCATGCGAGTGAAGACCCAGCTGTGGCTCATGTCACTGCTGCCTGCCGTGGGGGCCATCCAGTGCTGGGGGAGCCCCAGCCCTCCTGGCTCTGGGTGCTGAAGGGGTCCACCGTCTGGCCATGGAGCCTCCTCGCTGCCCAGTGCTGGAGCCGGGCAGCGTGGACGTTCGCTGCCTGAGCAGAGCCGGCAGGGAGGGTTGGGCTTACCACCAACAGCTGTTCCGGCTTCCTGGCGGCCGCAGCAGCGAGCAGATACCTGCTCCGAGTCCGGCCGCTGCCTGCCCCGCTCCTCGCCAGAGCCCTTCCTCGGGGGCTCCCCGGCTCCGTAAGCGGCTCCCTTGTCCAGGACACAGGTACCTCCTGGGTCCTCCCAGCTGCAGCCCAGTGATGCTCCAGCCCCCTTGCTGGCCCTCCGGCGTCTTGGCTGCTTTTGCAAGGTCCCTGGAGAAGCCTCAGGGACAGCAGGCTGCCCTGTGCCCTCTGCTTCCTCCTTGGCTTTGGGCTTGGCCTTCCCACCCCTTTGTGGGGCCGGGGCAGGCCTGGACTTGTATAGTCTGTAGGCCACAGTGAGCAGCAGCAGCATAGCAGCGGACAGGGCCACCTTGCCCGTCAGCTGCATGACCAAATGCCAGTCCTGGGCCTCGGCTCCGGGGAGCATGGCTCTTAGGCTGACCTGGAGCCGAGGAATGTCAAGAATCCGATTAATGATTGCCCAATAGGGGCCAGTTCCTGGATCCTGCCAAGCGGAGTGGGAGGGAGGCCTGGGCTGGCTCTGGCCCTGACCAGTGGAGGAGTTGGAGCAAAGGTGACTTTGAGGTGGCAGAGGTGGCCACTGGGGCTAAGGATGGCAGAGCTCACTGGCCGGCCTCCTTCGGTCCTCCCCTCGGTGGGGAGGGGTCTGCCCAGGGGCCGAGCTTGAGCTCCGCCATCCGAGGCAGCCCTGCAGCTGGCAGCTGGGGGCTTTAGGAGAGTCCAGCAGGGACTCAGAGGAAGGAAGCTCTTAACCAAATAGGCACCTGATGCCAGGAAACGCAGGGGCGGGGGGTTGGCTGTCCTTTGTGTGTGCCCGCTTTGTTTTCTCTTTGGCAAATCCACCTGCTGGGAGGCTGGAGGCAGCTTGGGTGTGGTGGGTCCTGCGGTGGGTGGAGCCAGTGGAGGTGCAGTGGAGAGGGGTCCTGGCCCCTGCGGAGGGGTCAGCAGTGAGCTGAGCAAATGGAGGATGCAGCAGGGAGGCTAGAGCCAGGGCGTGCAGCCAGGGCCCCTGATTCAGCTGTGGACGCCTCTTCCCTCCTTCCTACCCAAGTTTAGGAGAGATCGGCCTTAGCCTTGCTGAGGAGCAGTCTGGGAAAACACACGGCAGGAGCAGCCAGATAAGGGTGAGATGCGGGACTCGGCCTCTCCCTTACACTGGGACAGCCTCTTAGAGTGAGAGGCCAAGGGAACACAGGGACCCCCAGCCCATCCCTAACCCCCACCCAATACCCATATTCCCAGTGCTGGGGATCCTGGATCCAAACTACCTGGCTCTGCCACTTACCAGCTCTCTGACCTTTGGCAGATGACTTTCCCTCTCTGTACCTCCATTTCTCTATCTGAAAAATGGGGGGGCAGGTGACAGCATATGAACCTCGCCAGGTTGTGGCAAGAACAGGTGGGTTAATGTGTGTAAAGCACAGAGACTGCAACTCCATGTCCCGAGAGCTCCATAAATCCTAGCTGGTCCCTCTTAGCACGCGTGGTCGTCACTAGTGCTCATCATTATCCGCAGGAAGCACACAGACCTCATTCTGCCCCTCCCCTGACCAAGGGCCTCTATGGGTCTCCAAAGGCCAGTGCAGCATCTCCAACTCTCACTGCCTCAGGGGGCTGGGCAAGCAAAGTCACCAACTGAGGACCCTCAGCCTGTGGTGACAGGCCCAGCCCTGCCCTGTGTGGTCTTCCCACGGGTCAGGGCAGCAGAACGTCCTGGGATGATGTGCTCAGTGTCCATTTTTAATGTTGCCATCTTACTGAAAAACGGACACCAGAACCGCTCGCAGGATGAATTTGACCCTGGGAGGAAATCCTGACTCCTTATGCTTGGGTCCTTATGACTCGCCTCAGGCCAGCCTAAGCTTCCCCTTCTGAGTCTGTCCTCCATTCACTGCTGAGTGTGCCCGGCTCTGTTGGTAGCCAGGTCTCCCTGTCTGCGTTAGACGGCTTGTGCATCACTGTGGCAAGAAAGCAGACGGAACCAGATTATGGGAGGAAAGTTTTATTTGGGGCTCACAGTTGGAGGATTTCAGTCCATAGAGGCAGGAAGATGCGGCAGGTGGCTGGGCCAGTGGCCACAGACCTCACGGCAAGGAGCATGGAGGATTGGGAGCAGAGAGCGCTACCAGAACCAAGGGCTGGGGCAAAACTTCCAAAGGCCTTCTCCAGTGACTCACTTCTGCAAAGCTAGGAACTACTTTGGAAAGTTCCATAACCTTCTTGGACAGCGCCCCCTGCTGGTGACCAAACATTCGAACCCATGCACTTTGGGGGACATTTTAGGTTCACAGTATAATGCGGTCTTTTTTGGTGGACACACCCTCTGGGTGTCAGGGATGGGTCAAAGGCCAGGCCCTCTGGGCTTCTTCCCAGTGCCTTCATCTTCCCAAACCAGCTCTTCTTCCTCGAGTTTCTTCTTCCAGGCCCCTCGTCCAACTTTGATGACCTCTGTTAACACCAAGGGCACTGTCATAGTCCTCTGCCAAACTCTAAGGCCCTGAGGATAGAACCTGAACCCGGCTCCATTTTGACTCCCAAGGCCTGCACGGGACCCTATGTAACTGGGACAACAGCCTGTGTGGATTGTCCCTTTACGTGGAACGGGATCGGGGTGGTCGTCTGGATGACTCGCACCTGATGCTCACAGCCCCTTTCGAGAGACACACGATGGCTGTCCCCATTTTTCTGCAGTAGACCTCCAATATCCTGTCAGTTTGCTTGTATAAATGGAAACATGGAGCCGGGCGTGGTGGCGCACGCCTATAATCCCAGCGGCTCAGGAGGCGGAGGCAGGAGGATCACAAGTTGGAGACCAGAGGCAGCCTGAGTAGCTTAGCGAGACCCTGTCTCAAAAGGTAAAAAAAAAAAAAAATGGCCTGAGGGTGCAGCTCAGTGGTCCAGCACTTGCAGAGCATGCAAATGCCAGGCCCTGGGTTCAACCCCCAGTACAACAATAACAACAACAACAACAACAACAACAGGGAACATCAATCCTCATTTACAAATTCCAGAGTTTCACAGACCCAAATCCAGCCCTCGGGTGTGACTTCTCAGAAAGCATGGCCTCTCTGGCTTGTTGCACTGTGACTGGCAAGAGGGAGACTCCTGGTCTCCTTTTCTTCCACCACGGGCATCACAGCGATTTTCCCTCTAAAGGGCATAAGTGTTAGGAATGCAGATATCCAAGCTCCGCACCCCCAGCTGGTGTGATTTCATAGGCCTGGCGGAGGGGGCCCATAGAGCCTCCACTTGGAACGGCTGCCTGTGGAGAGTTGTATTAGCTGTGGTTGATGTGGCTGAAAACCCCAGCTCAAACAACCTGATGGAGAAAGAGAGTGTTTGGAAGCTCACAGTTAGAGGATCAGCCCACAATGGCTGCCGGGAAGGCATGGAGGCGGCAGTGGCAGGGCCTGGGACAGACGACCTCAGGGGATTGTGGGGCAGGAGGGAAGGTGACCAGGGCCTGAGGTCCAGGCAAAACCCTCCAAAGGCTCTCCCCAGTGACTCACTAACACGAAGCTAAACCACCTTCCAAAGTTTCCTTTGTCTCCACAAACAGGACCACCAGCTGGGGACTGAGCCTTAGAGCACAGGACCTTTAGGGGACATTTTAGATTCAAACCTGACAAGAGCGCAATTGCCTTGGAATGAAGAGGAAGTTAGCTTTGCAACTGTTTGCTGGAAACTCCTCCTCACCTAGGTGGTGGTGAGTTGTTTCCTGCATGATCAAGGTAACCAGGGACGGGAACAATGTCCTGGGTGGTGTATAGAAGTTGTTGTTGTTGTTGTTAGGTGCCGTTGAGCCGGTATCCGACTCATAGCGACCCTCTGTACAACAGGGGAAACACTATTGTCAGTGCTTCTCTGCTCTTCATAGGGTTTTCAATGGCAGATTGATTTTTGGGAGGGGGTTGCCAGGTCCTTCTCCCAAGCCTACAGCTTCTGGTGTTCCCAGGCGGTCTCCCATCCAGGGACTAACCAGGCTCAACCCTGCTTAGCTTCCGAGATCTGACGGGATCGGATGCCACAGGGCTATGGCTGCAGGCATGTATAGAAGTAAAATCACTTAATTCTTCCCATAACCTGGACAGGTGGCGTCCTCGTTGCCTCCACTTACAAATGAGGACACAGAGGCTTGGAGAGGTGTCACAGAGGTCAAGTGGCAAGTCTTGATTTATAACCTCTGGCCTCCGACATCCTCTGGGAAGCAGAGGATGAGACATTGTTGTTGTTAGGTGCCATTGAGTCTTGTCCAACTCATGGCAACCCTCATAGGGTTTTCAATGGCTGACTGTTTTGAGATTGCCTTGAGACTGCCCATTTTTGCAGTGCTGGGAATCAAACCCGGAACTTCAGGGACTGCAGAGTGGTGCTTTACCAACTGAACTAAATCCCAGCCCAGATGAGACATTAAGGCTCCTAAAAATGATTTGTGAGGGCTTCTGAGGGTCCCCCAGTGGCCAGGTGTCATTCCAGTGGTAGGGAAGCTTTGGAGCTCCTGTACCCTGGAGAGGTGAAGACAGGTGGAGTGGCCACTTACAAGAGATGGTGTGCACTGTCCTCGCAGGTGCCACCAAGCAAGTGCAGTCTCAGCCCCTCTGAAATCTGCTTCCCACTCAATAAAGGCTCTACGGTGCCCAGAGCTCTCTCCAATGATTCCAAACTTTGTCTTCAAAGTCAGACATCAGCGTTTCCCATTGGAACTTATGTTCCTGGGCGCTGGGTGGGGCAGGGCCAGCCCTGGAGGGTGGAGAAGGGAAGTGGGGGAGAATTGCTGGAATCAGAAGTCATAGTGCCAACTCCAGGGAACTTATGTCCCCAATCCACAAAGACACCATATCTGCCTAAGATATGATCATGCCGCGATGTATCACCGAGGACAGATGAATGATTTTTCAGAGCAGAAGGAAGTGTTTTGAATTGGATATTGGTGAAGGAAGGGGCCGAGACGGACCAATTAACTCAACAACTATTTACCAGGTGCTCCTTCTGCAGTAGGCCACGTGCTGGGGTGCAGTGACATGGGTGAAGGGACAGGCATGGTCCCTCGTCCCATGGAGACTGTGATCTAGTGGGAGAAGAAGATGGTGGGGTTTGGTGATGCTGGGGTGTGGGGAAACATGTTGAGAGTCTTGCCTGGCTGGGAAGAGAGGAGAGGGGAGGGCAACCACGGGAACAAGGGAGGCTGGAAGAGGAAATAGCAAGGGGGACGAGAGAGCCGTGACAAAGCTGGAGACCTGGATCTGAGTCCCAGGTTGAGTGCAGGGAGAGCGCACTGGAGGCAGGTGGCCCTGATTTGAATCTCACTCCCTTCCCTGGGAACATGTGCAAATCAGCCCAGCACAGGGGCCCCCTCTGCAAATGGGCTTCCTGACACCTGCCTTCCTGTCCAGGTCTCGGCCAGCCCAGCCCTTAAACACGTTGTTTGAAAATGTAGGCTTAGCCGGGCGTGGTGGCGCACGCCTGCAATCCCAGCGGCTTGGGAGGTGGAGGCAGGAGGATGGCAAGTTCGAGACCAGAGGCAGTCTGCGTAATTTAGCGAGACCCTGTCTCAAAAAGTTTAAAAAAAAAAAAAAAAAAAAAGGGCTGAAGGCGCAGCTCAGTGGTCCAACACTTGCAAAGCATGCAAGTGTTGAGACCTTGGGTTCAACCCCCAGTACCGAAAAAAAAACCAACAACAACAAAAGTAGGCATAGTGTTACCCAGGTACAAGGGGGCCACCAGATCAGAGGACGAGGTTGTGAGGAGTTTGTCACAGTTCCCAAGAAGAGCGGGGCGCTATCATCATCATGGTGGAGCAGAGAGAGAACGGGAGGGGGAGGCTGCTGGAGAATTGAGTCTCTAGGAAATAAGAAACTACAATTAACACAGAGTGAGAAGAGCAAAAGACAAAGGGACAGTGGCTTTGGGGTCCCCAGAGGCGGTGTCTTGCTGGCAAGGTGGTGAGAATCAGCTTGTGGCTCCACCCCGAGGTTTCCTTCCATCCGCAGGTGAATGCCACACACACACTGCATAAATTACGGCTTTATTTTTTTTCGCTGTCTGTTTGGAAAAAGCAAAATGAACAAATGAAGACAGGAGCGAAATTAAAAGATAATTGGAAGTCTATATTGGGCTTCTGTGGAAGTGCCTACCCGCCGCCAATCTGGTCTCTCCCTCTGCAGGCAGGATAAATTGAGGACTCTTCCTCGGGTGCAGGGGTGGGAGAGACAGTCAGAGACGGATGCGTGCCAGGCAAATCAACAGGCCCGTCTTCCTGCCATGCGCTTTGCCTTGCACCCAACTGAGTCCGCCCAGGTCCGGGTTTTTCTAAGGTGGAGGCCGACTCGAGGTGGCTATGGGAGGTGACGTCCAGTGTGGAGGGCTCGAGGCTGAGGGGTGGTGGGTGGAGACCCCCCAAGGAAGGGAAGTGTGGGCAGGGAGGGGTGGAGAGGCCAAAAAGGGAGATCAGGGAGCTGCGTGGCCTTATATCCCACACGCACACCCACGCCCCATGTACACCCCTACTCGCTCTCACACCTACGTGCACGCGAGGGAATATGGGGACCGTTAGAGTCCAGACGGGTCAGAAGCAAGCAGATCCTGTTGACTGATGGGAAGACTGAGGCCTGGAGAGTGAGCAAGCAGAAACAGAAGGCGAACACGGGGCTGGGTGTGGGGTGTGGAGGAGGCGGCCAGGGTAGGTTCCCACTCATCCGAAAGGTGCTCTGTGCCTATGTGGGGGTGCACTTCGCCGGGGGCCTCCTGAGGTCCCTCGGGCTTTATTATTTTCAGGCTCCCCGGGCTGTGTCCCCAGCGGGTGTGCACTGCCTGTTCCTACTGCATCTGAGAATGCTGAAGTGTTTCTGCTCTGATGGGTAAATAGCCTCTGCCCGGACCCACCAACGGGCTGCCGTTCCACCTCTCAGTCCTCGCCACCAGCCATAGGAAACCTGGGCTTGTCTAGACAGGGCGTGGTCACGCTTTACCAGGCAGTGAACTGACTGAACATCTCCCTCGGTTGGCTTCACCCAGGCCTTTGTCCCGGGTGTTGGTGGTGTGGGTGTAACTACTCTCAGGCTGCCAACCCCTTAGGCAGCCTCGGCCTGCCGAGGTGAGGCCAAACTGGGACGGTGCTGGGCCCTCCATGGAGGATGCTACCTGCTGAGACCCCAGCACCAGCAGCTCCTGCCTTCCAGGAAATCCCCTGAAGCCATCCATTCACGTGACCTCAACAAACAGCTGTCATGGTGACTAGGGGCGTGGCTGCTCTGTGCTGCTACTTTATCATCCCATTTTATAGATGAGGACGTTGAGGCTCGTAGGAGATGAGGTCACTGTCTGTTCCATCCTGCTGCCTGCCACCAAATTTCACCCCCACAGAACCCACGAGGGACCAAGGTCATTCTCCAAGGAGACGCATTCCTGTTATTGCCTTCAGTCCTGGCTAAGCAGGAGACCTGGGGGTGACACCAGGGAGCGCGAGGGGGGCTGCAGCTGCTGGAAAGAAGGTCTAGCCCAGAAAGAGAGTTTCTCAAAGGCTCGGGATTGCCAAGGGCATGAAGAAGTGTCCTGCTTACGATTGCCACCACACAGACCATTAGGAAATGGAATAATGGCCTGGGATACGTGCCTGTGAATCTGATGGGGGAATCAAATGTGAAACGATTCGTGGGTACTGCTGGAGGTGGCGGCATGCATCCTGATATCTTCCTCCTGCTGCGGAAGGAGCTGAAGACAGGCAGGCAGGCTGAGGTTGGAGTAGGTGGCAATGAGCCCCTGGCTGCCTGCAGAGATGGACTCTCGCAGAGGCCTCCGTGCCCAGAGTCACCGTAATAATAATAATAATAATAATACTGAACAGACCAGCGTTTACCGGGTGCTTTCTCGCTGCCTGGCCCTATGCTTTGCAAAGCTGCAGTGCTGCTTTCTCTAACCTGCATGGCAGCCCTGCAAGGTTGGTAAGATTGACTCATCCTACAGGGAGAAAGGGGCTGGGGATGAGCTCAGTTGGTAGAGCGCCACTCTGTGCAATCTGAGGTCCTGGGTTCGATCCCCAGCTCTGCAAAAATGGGAGATGGACCCGGCAACTCACTCCCAAAACAATCCCCAAACTATCAGCCATTGAAAACCCTATGAATAGCAGAGAAGCACTGACACAGTGCGGGCTGTGGCAGTGTCGGGGAGTGTTTCATCTGAGAGGATCACTGTGAGTCTGACCTGACTAGAAGGCACCTCACAACAGCACAGGTGAGAAAATGGATTCAGTTCCTTGCCCAAGGCCACGTCTGTTTTACCCCAAAGCCATTCTTTAGAAATCCTTGTGATTCAAAAAGGCATCACTCAGCTGGTTAGCATGCAGGGCCTTGGGCCCCAGACTAGCTTCAGAGATCAGGATTTCCCTGTTAGGTAGACCTGGGGTGATCCTTGGGAGGCTCTGTAGACACCTGGATCAGAACCTGCACCCCCCACAGTCCCAGGAATCAATCAACTGCACGGCTTTGACCATCACTCCTGTGCTGTATCAGGGAGGGGTCAGTGACCCCTTGCCATTTGGGTTCCTGTATCATTCTTAATCGATGTCACCACCGATGATGAAAGTCTTCCTTGTGCCTCGGTTTCCTTATTCCTCACATAGGCATGGTGCCATCTGTCTCCTGAGATTATTGTCAAGAAACATGTGTGATGGCTGAGAGGGTGC
>VMDO01021628.1:0-35065 GCA_007922755.1 Pedetes capensis | reverse complement strand
GCACCTTCGTCTTCAATGTGACATCTTTGCTTTTCAATACTCTAAAGAGGTCTTTTGCCACAGCTTTTCCTAGAGCAATGTGTCTTTGGATTTCTTGACTGCTGCTTCCACGGGTGTTGATTATAGAGCCAAGCAAAGTAAAATCTTGGACAACCTCAATCTTTTCTCCATTTAATGTGAAGTTGCATGCTGACCCAGTAGTAAGGATTTTTGTTTTGTTGATGTTTAGTCATAACCCATATTGAAGGCTATGATCTTTGATCTTCATCAGTAAGTGTTTTAAATCCTCTTCATTTGCAGCAAGCAAAGTGGTGTCATCTGCATAACGCAGGTTGTTAATGAGTCTTCCTCCAATCTTGATGCCACGTTCTTCCTCATAAAGTCCAGCTTCTTGGATTATTTGCTCAGCGTATAAATTGAAAAGATAGGGTGAAAGTATACAGCCCCGACGCACACCTTTCTCAACTTTAAACCACTCAGTGTTTCCCTGTTCTATTCGAACAACTGCCTCCTAGTTCATGTACAGATTTCTCATGAGCACAATTAGGTGTTCTGGTATTCCCATTTTCCAAAGTGTTATCTATCCATAATTTGTTATGATCCACGCAATCAAATGTGTTTGCACAGTCAATAAAACATAGATAGACATCTTTTGATATTCTCTGCTTTCAGCTAATATCCACCTGACATCAGCAAAGATGTCCCTGGTTCCCCACCCTCTTCTGAATCCCACTTGATTTTCCGGTAATTCCCTGTCTATATACTGCTGCAGTTGCTTCTGAAGGATCTTTAGTAGAATTTTGCTTGTGTGCGATATTAGTGATATTGTCCAATAGTTTGCACATTCAGTTGGATCCCCTTTTTTGGGAATAGGCACAAATATGGATCTCTTCTAGTCAGTTGGCCAAGTAGTTGTTTTCCAAATCTGTTGGCATAAACATGTTAACACCTCCAGTGCTGCATCTGTTTGTTGAAACATCTCTATTGGTATCCCATCAATTCCTAGAGCCTTGTGTTTCACCAGTTCTTTCAAGGCAGCTTCCACTTAGTCCTTCAACACCATTGGTTCCTCTTCGTATATAACCTCTTGGAATGGCTGGTCATCTACCAGTTCTTTCTTGTATAATGACTCTGTGTATTCTTTCCATCTTCTTTTGATGATTCCTGCATCATTTAATATTTTCCCTGTAGAATCTTTCACTACTGCCACTCGAGGCTTGAATTTTTTCTTCAGTTCCTTAAGCTTGAGAAACACAGAGCGTGTTCTTCCCTTTTGGTTTTCTGCTTCCAGCTCCTTGCACATGTCATTATAATATTTGTTTTTGTCTTCTCGAGCTGCCTTCTGAAATCTTCTGTTTAGTTCCTTAACTTCATCATGTCTTCCTTTTGCTTTAGCTGCTCGATGTTCAAGGGCAAGGTCCAGTGTCTCTTTTGACATGTAATTTGGTCTTTTCTTTTTTCTTGTCTTTTTAAGAACTTTTTGCTTCCTTCTTGAATGATATCTTTTATGTCATGCCACAACTCTTCTGGTCTCCTATCATTTGTGTCTAATGCATTAAACCTATTTTTGAGGTGGTCTCTGAACTCAGGTGGAATATACTCAAGGTCATACCGTGGCTCTCATATACTTGTTCTAATTTTCTTCAGCTTCAGTTTGAACTTGCATTTGAGAAGTTGATGGTCTGATCTACAGTCAGCGCCTGGTCTTGTTTTGACATTTTATACAGAGCTTTTCCATCGTCTCTTTGCACATATGTAGTCAATTTGATTCCTGCATGTTCCATCTGGTGAAGTCCATGTGTATAGTCTCCATTTATGATTTTGAAAAAATGTATTTGTAACAAAAATGTCATTGGTCTGACAAAATTCTATCATGCGATCTCCAGCTTCATTTCTGTCACCAAGACCATATTCTCCAACTACTGAGCCTTCTTCTTTGTTTCCAACCTTTGCATTCCAGTCACCAGTGATTATCAGTATGTCTTGATTGCATGTTTGATCTATTTCAGATTGCAGAAGCTGATAGAAGTTTTCCCTTTCTTCATTTGTGGCCTTAGTGGTGGGTGCATAAAATTGAATAATAGTCATATTAACTGGCCTTCCTTGAAGGCATATGGATATTATTCTATCACTGACAACATTGTATTTCATGACAGATCTTGAAATGTCTTTTTTGATGATGAATGCAACCCCATTTCTCTTTAGTTTATCATTCCCAGCATAGTATACCATATGATTGTCTGACTCAAAATGGCCTATGCCCGTCCATTTTAGCTCACTGATGCCTAGAATGTCCATGTTTATGAGCTCCATTTCTCTTTTAATGATTTCTAATTTTCCTAGATTCATACTGCATACATTCCATGTTCCAATTGTTAATGGATATTACAGTTGTTTCTCCTCATTTTGAGTTGTGCAAAATCAGCAAATGGAGTTCCCTGAGGCTTTATTCCATTTCCATTATCATGGTAGACTCTACTTTGAGGAGGCAACCCTTCCCCGGTAGTCTTTTGAGTGCCTTCCAACCTGGGGACTCATTTTCCTGCACTATATCTGACAATGTTTCTTTGCTATCTGTAGGGTTTTCAATGGCTAGTTTTTTCGGGAGTGGTTCTCCAGGTCCTACTCCATAGTCTGTCTTAATCTGGAAGCTCAGCTGAAAACCTGTCCACCATGGGTAACCTTGCTCATATCTGAGGTACCAGTGGCAGAGCTCTCAGTTGTGGTGGCAACACACAAGCCCCCACAGTGCGGCAAACTGACAGATGTGTGGGGGAAAATAAGCAAATAGGAATAATGAAAAGGAAACCCTATCACATATACCCCAAACATATTGCCACATGCATTGGAAATGGATCTTTGTTATGGTTGTTAGTAAATGTTAAGGAAAGAGCTGAATTACTAAATCATGTTGACTCCATGATAGCCGTCCCTTGTGTGTCTGATGGAACAGAGGGTGATGAGGCAGTCTTTCTCTTTCTGGGGGGGAAGGTGAGAGTGTGGGGGTTGACGGAGGGAAAGCAGTGGGTGCTCAACTTTTGCTGAAACAAATGCCCACAGCTTGTTTCTGCTTGAGTCAGCTCTGCATTTTCCCTCTCAAAGTGTAAAGTTCAGACTGATGACTTTGAGCAGAGAAGGCAGGTAGGACTGTGTGTGTGCTCGATCTCCCAGAGGTCTGCAGGGCTTACCTGGCAAGCTGCCATGCAGGGAGGCAGTTGATCCAGTGGCGCACACTTCCTCAGACCCTCACATTCCACAAAGTCCTAGCTTATTTATTTCTAGGAAGTGGTTCTCTGTTGTTGACTGAAAACTACAATAGTTAAGAAAAAACTTTGTAGAAGATCAGTGATATATTTCTTTGCTTTTGTCCTTTAGAAAGCAATGTGGTATTTTATAAAATATCACTGGTCCCATCCAAACGTGTTTCCTAGGGATTATAATTAACTCAACATATCATAACTCAACAAATATCTGTTGAATATTTATTTCTATGATGCTTACAATAGAGTAAGCTTATGATGATGAGCAGTTAGAATTTTAACATGCAAATTAGTAACTGTGTCAAGGAGTATATTTTATGTGCTGCTGGAATCACTTTACATCCTATGTTTAGAGAATAACCCAATAAAAATGTGCCTTGATACACATTCTATCTTCTGGACAAGCACAAACATTGCTATTATTCTGTTTCCTGTGTTTTTAGGAGGGGCTGTAACCTGCTCTGGCAAACAGCAGTCAGTCTATAAAACATCTACTTGGACCTCACCTTTGTCTTCGATATATAGGCTTATCATTGTATTTCCAGAGAACATATCTATAGTCAGTGCCAATTTCCTTTATGCTGTATATCTTTTAACTAACATTTTTATCAGGAAATACCTGTACAAAGAAACCTACTAACACACAGTACAGAAGAATCGATGTGACAGTTTTGAGTAATACCTATGTGCAGATAGCAAAAAAAATAACACTGGAAAGAACAGGAGGAACACACCAAAGCCATTTGGAATTGTCTTCCATCCCAAGCTCGTGCCTGCCTCACGTCGTGATGCCTCCACCCAGCGGGTGCCTGCCTTGTCCCTGTTTCAGCAACATAGCCACTTCCAGGCCCACATGTGCAGGACTGTTGGACTGCACTGGGCTCACTCCCTATCCAAACCCAAACGGTACTGCACCAGCTTCTGCAGAGTAGCACCTATAGTCCTATCTAATTAAACCTAGGATATTAAGTACTTGAGAATAGGGAATCAAAATCACAGACACTTCTGAGCAAATGTTATCCACAGAGAGAAAAGCTCCATGGAGCTTGTATGTAAACCTACCTAGATCCTTACAGGTGAGGTGAGTGCAGAGAATTCCAGAAGGAGTCTGCCTGTGGACAGAAAGGACACGTGTCTCATACAAATCCTGTTCACAGTAACTAAGGAGGAAAGACCCCACATGTCTGTCAGCTTGTCATGCTGTGGAGGCTTGCATGTTGCTGGGATTTGGAAGGCTATGTCGCTGGTATTTCAGATACCAGCAGGGCCACCAATGGTGGAAAGGTTTCAGCTGAGCTTCCAGACTAAGACAGAGTAAGGAGTTGGACCTGGCAGCCTACTCCTGAAACAATTAGCCATTGAAAGCTCTATGAATAGCAGAGAAGCACTGTCAAATATAGTGCCAGATAATGACCCTCCAGACTGGAAGACATTCAAGAGATGACTGGGGAAGAGTTGTCTCCTCAAAGTAGAGTCAACCTTAATGACAGGAATGGAGTAAAACTCCTGAGACCTCCTTTGGCTGATGTGACACAACTCAAAATGAGAAGAAACGCCATCGCTGCAACAATGGGCTCAAACATAAAAAGATCATGTGCACAGCACAGTGTTGAGGAGTGTTTTGTTCCATTGTACTTAGGGTCACTATGAGTTAGACCTGACTCAATGGCACCCAACAACGACAAGGAGAAAAGACGCCTAATTTTGCCTTTCCTCAGTGGAAATAATAGGGAATTAAGGAATTATATGGGAGATGGTGCTGTGTAGCTTCATGTACTACTGTGTTGCATTTCTCCCTGAGGATGATAACATTTTAATGAATGTATATTTTGTCTCTTGCTACACAAAAGCCCTGGAAACTTTTTTTCCTCCCTGGTACTGAGGAGTTGAACCCAGGGTCTCACACATGCGAAACAAATTCTGTACTACCGAGTAGAACCCATAGCCCCTTTTTAATTTATTTTTTATTTTGAGAAAGTGTGTCCCTAAGTTGCACAGAATGTCCCTGGCCTTGAACTCGCCATTCTCCTGCCTCAGCCTCATGAGCTGTGGTAGTGGAGGAAATGAACTTTTGATGGTTGAGAATGAACCCCACGAGCAAGTCAGTGACGGTTTAAAAAATATGAATAGTTCTTACATTGCAACTTAAAAATGCATGTGTTCTAAAAGAAAGATTGTTTGGGCTTCTCTCCCCAGAAAGTTGTCTGGGTTTTTATGCCAGACAGAAAAGCAATGCAACTTCCTTTCCTACTCCTTCCTTTAGTTCTGCTGTGATCATCCATCCAAGTCGGCAATTTGCCTGTAGTTTCCAATCACAGATTTCTTTCTGGCTGCTGCTGTGGGGCTGAGGCATATGCTGGTATTTGGAAGAAAATAAACTTCCTTTGTGAGACAAAGGTGGCAAATCCTAGTTAGTGGAATCTATCAAAAGCAACCTAGGGTAATGATCAGGTGAGAAAATAAAGCCTTTTGTTTTGGCCGCTGAGAAGGGGGTGTCCAGGAAGGGTGTTCTTTCATCCCCTAGTGCGGTAAGTTTAGGTACACCTAACACCTGGAAAGGATACCCCCAGAAAGCCTTCAAACTTGAATGCAAGAGAACTTCCAGGACTTGTAAACACATTTAATTGGGAACCAACAGGATGTTCCATGTTTTGTTTCATTGCTGTTAGATGCTGCCCAATCAGATCCAATTCATAGTGAACCTGTGTATCACAGAATGAAACACTATCCAACACTGTGCCATGGACACAATTTTTTTTATGTTTGAGCTCATTGTTGCAGCCACTATGTTTCTTCTCATTTTGAGTCGTGCTACATCAGCAAAAGGAAGTCCTAGGGGACTTTCTCCATTCCCTTCATTAAGGTCTGCTTTACTTTGAGGAGGCAACTCTTCCTCAGTCATTTCTTGAATACCTTCCAGGCTGGGGACTTATTTTCTATACTTGACAGTGGGGCTGGGATTTAGCTCAGTTGGTAAAGCTCCGCTCTGCAGTCTCTGAGGTCCTGGGTTCAATTCCCAGCTCTGCAAAAATGGGAGAAGGATGCAACAATCCACTCTCGAGGAAATCTCAAAACAATCAGCTTGAAAACCCTATGAGGGTCGCTATGAATCCGACACAACTTGACAACACCTAACAACAACAACGATACACTCGACAGTGCTTCTATGCTATTCGTAGGGTTCTCAGTGGCTATTTGTTTCAGGAGTAGGCTGCTGGGTCCTCTTCCCCAGTCTTTCTTAGTCTGGAAGCTCAGTTGAAACCTGTCCACCATATGTGGCCCTGCTGGTATCTGAAATACCAGTGACATAGCTTTCAGCATCCTAGCAACACACAAATTCACACAGCATGACAAGCTGACAGATACATGGGGGGGGCTCATATTTTAGGATATTTTATTTTCAAATTCTCCTTCAGTTCACATGAAAACTCTACTTCCTCTTTCTCATTCTTGGCCAGTGGACTGGGACCTGCAAAGGACTTGTGGAAAAGCCTCTGGAGGCTCTGGGAGTGTCCTGTCCTGCTGCCTGCAGCTGACAGATGCCCCTGAGGCCACGCCTGTCAGTTCAATCTTGAAGCACTTCCTAATGGGTACCATGGTGTCCTTGAGTGCTTTTCCCAGAACTGTTTTAATGACGATGATAATATTTTGAAAGGCACAACACCTGGTCTTCTATGAAAAGACCAGGCTCCTTTGCTTTTAAATGTCCAAACGAGTCCATTACCTAGCACATCTCTGATTAAAGTGTACCAGATTGAATTATTAAAGTGTGCATTTCAGGAAATGACCTCTGCCTTCTTCATTTGGCCAGCTGAGATAAGATGTTTATGTAGAAAAACATTTCCTTTTGCTTTTTCTTTTCACTCTGTCCCATTTCCAAATGTCTCTTGTCCTTGGTGCGGAGGGGAGACACTCAGCCTCCAGAGAGGTGATAAGTAATTAAGCCTCCCCTGCGTCCTTATTCAACATGACTGACGAAAGGCTTAACAGCAAAATGTCATCTTTTTGCTTGATGTGGAGTTTTATGTGCCACTGGATGTAGGCAAGATTTAATGTCAAAACTGATTATACTCCAGAGGGTTGTGTTTTGGGGTGGAGTCATCGCAGGCTAGATGAGGACCTACACACAGTGGAAATCCAGACATCGGTATAGAATAAACAAGAAACGCACAGTAATGATCTCAGTGCGAAGAGAAGGAAGCAAATGGTGGAGAATTTTGATCTGGGGATTTTCCTAAGCTTCAACTCATTTTTAGCAGTATCTGCTGAGGTGTCACTGGGCGTGCCTTAAGAACACTTATTCAGCTCGTGATTGGCCTGTTTCCTGCTATTCATTCTATCCTCCCAGCTGTCTAGCGCTCTCCACTTGCCTCTCCTCTTTGCATCTCTGCAGCAGGTTGATGATATTAGTGATTCTGCAAAGATGCAGGTTTGGAGAGGGACGCGTGGCAGTGTCTGGCACCATAGTAGTCAATCAGTATTGGTCAGCCAAATGAGAGGCAAAATTCACCTTGGTTGACTTTGTTGTTGTTGTTAGGTGCCGTCGAGTTGGTATCCGACTCATAGCGACCCTCTGTACAACAGGGGAAACACTATTGTCAGGGCTTCTCTGCTGTTCATAGGGTTTTCAATGGCAGATTGATTTTTGGGAGGGGGTTGCCAGGTCCTTCTCCCAAGCCTACAGCTTCTGGTGTTCCCAGGCAGTCTCCCATCCAGGTACTAACCAGGCCCGACCCTGCTTAGCTTCCGAGATCTGACGGGATCAGATGCCACAGGGATACAGCTGCAGGCTGGTTGACTTTATTACTTATTAAATTGAAGTTTAGGAAAGTTTTAGGTTTAGAGGATAATGCAGCATTTATCTACTAAATCAAATGTTTTGTTTACCCTGGATTTACATTCTGATCCTTTTGGCTAAGTGAGAGCACACCATCCTATCTGGTATATGTTGTTAGGTGCCATCGAGTCAGTGTCCTACTCATAGAGACCCTATGTACAACAGGTGAAACACTATTGTCAGTGCTTCTCTGCTATTCATAGGACTTTCAATGGCTGATTGTTTTCTGGGAGTGGGGTGCCAGGTCCTTCTCCCAAGCCTACAGCACCTGGTATTCCCAGGTATTCTCCCATCCAAGTACTAACCAGGTATGACCCGGCTTAGTTTCCAAGATCTGATGGGATCAGACACCATAGTGGTATGGCTGCAGGGCATCTGGTGTATAAGGATTTGAAAATATTTCCATAGCTTTTCATACCTGTTTATTTTATTTTGTTTATATATGTTGTAGCTACTGGTGGAATATAGGTGGGAAAAGGTAATGGTAGATTTTCTGTCAAATATTTGGATTTTTGCCAATCTACTAGAAGAGTAGATTTTAATTTACATTTAAGTTTTATGTACAAAGTTGAGCATCGTTTTATAGGTTTAAGGACTATATGCATTTCTTTTTCTAAGAATTTTTTTATTGTTACTTCCTGCTCATTTTTCTATTAGTTGTCTTTTCTTCCCCACTATTTTTAGAAGCTCCTTATATATTAAGGATGTTTTGTCTGTATTTGTGGTAAATGTGAAATCTGTTTTCTTAGTTTGTCATTTGTCTTTGTTACTACAGATATGTAGCTAAATTTATCAATATTTCCCCTTCTTGCTTTTGGGTTTTGAATCATAATTAGGAATATCTAGTCATTTTCAGATAATAAGGAAATTCATTCTTGTTTTCTTCATACTTGTGTGGTTTTATTTTTTACATTTAAATCTCTAACCTATTTTGAACTCTTTAGGTGTCTATTATAAGAAATAGATTCCATTTTTATCATTATTCATATTATTATTCATTTACTCCAGTATCTCCAGTGTGACTGGGTTCTCTTCCCACTGCTTTGAGATTCTGCATTTCTCATACAATAAGTTTCTATATGCTACTAGGCCTATTGCAGATTTTCTTTTTTGTCCCATTAGTCTCCCTGTGTATTTATAAAATCATATCTGTTACTTTAATTAGGTAAACCTTTATAATTTAGAATTTCTTTTCATACATAGTAGAAAAAGTTTCTTCACCCCTTCTGATCTGTTATGCAACTTTTCCAGGGTTTTTGTTGTTATTCTTGTTTATGTGTTCTTCCAAATGAACTGTCTTATCTAGTTCCAGGAAAAAAAAGACTATTTGTATTTTTTTGAGATGATATTAAGTTTATAAATCAGTTTATGGACAATTGACATCTTTATAGCATTGAGTTTTTATGCCAAGTTAGGCTGCATGTCTTTTCATTTTTCAGTAAGCTTTGTTATTTTTAGGAGTGTTTTATGATTTTCCTCATATATACATTATATATTTCTTCATCTTATTAAAGTTATGCCTAATGTTTTTCAAAAATATAAAGAGTTCTCTTTCCATCATATTTTAAAATTGTTTTTTGTTTTATATGTGATGGCTATTTTTTAAAGTATCAGTTTAAAACTACTATATTAAGTTATCTTTTTGTGAGGAGTGGTTTTCCATTGATTTTTTTTTTTTTGGTGAGGAGTACTGCATGTATCTAATAGTACTATATGTAAATACTCCTTCTTGAATCTTATGCCTCTAATTACATTCTCTTGTCTTATTACATTGTCCCAAATTGCCAACACAATATTCCGTATTAGCTCCGCTGCAATTTAGAAATCTATTTACAAAGAACAAAGTTCATTGTTTGACCCTTGCTTCCTTTTCTCACTTTCTCTCACCTTGTAGAAGGAGAGAGAAAGTGAGAAAAAGAGTAGGTAAGAGATCTCAACATGGAGCATGAGAGACACAAGGGTAATCTGGGAAGTTGGATACTTTACAATAAGGAATTCAGACCTTGGAATATTTCTGGTTCATATGAAATGTATCTTTGTCAACATTTGAATGTTTCATTTTTTTAGAAGTTTCTGAGATAATTTCTCCCTTAATTATCAAATATGCACATATTTACATAAATATTTTACCTAAATTATTTCTTTTGCCAGCATAATGTGAAGGGCAAGTGAAAGAATTAATTTGAGAAAGAAGGCTTTCTTCTTGTATCTTCCACCTAAGGTAGGAAGCCCTAACATTCTCCTAACATTACTTAGGCCTTATAAGGTGCTGGGTCCAGGGCGAAATGTTTAGCTCTTAAGTTTCACAGAACACACCAAACAGAGAGCTGGAGATATTGGGAAACTTTCTCAAAGCTATAAAACTCATAAGAGGCAGAAGGAATTGAATGATGCACCTTTCAACTACTATACACAGATTCTGCTTTTCAGGCACTTTCACAATATGGCTTAATAGGCTCTGAAGTCTCTGTTGGTCTCTGGGCTGCCTCCTGTGGCCAACTACTCCAAACTGTGGCCGTGGCTTGGATGTGAACATACCTGTCAATGAGTATCTTTCAGTGTGATAGTCTGGGGTGGGTAGGTTTTATGGATGCCTGTGAAATAATTACCAATTATCTCTAAATGGTCACTGGCATTATCGTTATTAAATGTTAAATCAAGTTTAAGAAGCCATGTGTCCATGTGGCTTTGTCACATCTGCTGACCACAGACAATGACTCAGTCTATTACCCTGACAAATTGCATTTCAATCCCTTGAGGAAAATCTCCAAATTGGGAAGCTGCCTGCATTTCTGTGGCTGGGCTCCATCTCTAGCTTTACTCTTGCAGTTTCTTGAAACTGCCGGACAAAATTCATTGCTCTCAATTGGCAGGTTTAAGGCTTTGTCCTTGGCTTCCACCCAAATTATTTAGAGTAAATCTTTAGAAAACAAAACAATAGGCTCAAGAGCGAACTGTTGATTTTTTTAGAGAATGAGCTTTACATGCCTGTTACTCTCTCTTCCATATTAGAATCAGATTTTTGAAATATACTCTTCACATTTTTATGAAAATGTTTTGTGATTTTTAATATGTGATGCATAAAGATAATAAGAAGCTAAAACGAATTTTTTCCATCAGCAGATATTTAGTGATGTGTTCATATACCTAATTTGTCTTCTTTCAACTTGACTTTTGGATTTCCTGATTCCAATTATTCAAAAGTTGACAGACATCAGGTTATTGTCATTAATTCCTCCCACTCAGCTCTCAGAGGTTCATTGTTCCAAGGAAGAAATTTTCATCTCCCCTTTCCCCTTTACTGGTTCAGTTTTAAAAAATGAGGCAGATGGTGGGTCTTTTGTATGTACCTCAACACAGGTTAACACTCGATTCTGAAGCATCTTGAGACCTGTTCCAGAAAGTTTACACACCCTTCCTCCCTCCCTTCCCTCCTTCCTTCCTTCTTTCCTTCCTTCTTTCCTTCCTTCCTTTCCTTTTTTCCATCTTTCCTTCTTTTCTTTTTTTCTCTCTCTCCTTCCTTCCTTCCTTCCTTCCTTCCTTCCTTCCTTCCTTCCTTCCTCTCTCTCTCTCTCTCTCTCTCTTTCTTTATTGACTGGTTGAACTCAGGATCTCATACATGCTAGGTAAGTGATCTACCCCTGCCCTGAACCCTCAGCCCTTTAAAAATTTTTATTTTACTTTTTTTTTTTTTTTTTTTTGAGATAGGGTCTTGCTAAATTGTATAGGCTGTCTCTGGCCTCAAACTCAGATTCCCCTGCTTCAGCCTCCTGAGTCACTGGGATTACAGGTGTGCACATCATCCAGCTGTATGCCTCAACACAGGCTTCCATTTGATTCTAGAGTATCCCAAGACCTGTTCTAGAAATTTTCAACTCTTTATCTTCATCTTCTTCTATTCTTCTTTTTTATAGCATGTCTTATCTGTTGTTAAAGGTTTGTTGTTGTTAGGTGCCATCGAGTCAGGCCCAACTCATAGAGACCCCATGTATAACAGATGAAACACTCCTTAACACAGTGCTATGCTCAGCCCTATTGTCAGTGCCTCTGTGCTCTTCACAGGTTTTCCAATGGCTGATTGTTTCAGCAGTGGGCTGCTGGGTCCTTCTCTCAAGCCCACAGCCACCAGTCCTCCCAGGTGGTCTCCCATCCTAGTACTAATCAGGCCCAACCCTGCTTAGCTTCCATGATCTGTTGAGATCAGATGCCTGGGTAGTATGGCTGTTCTTATTGTTAGGTGCCATAGAGTTGGTGTCCAATTCATAGCGACCCTATGTACAACAGGTGAAACACTATTGTCAGTGCTTCTATGCTATTCATAGAGTTTTCGATGGTTGATTTTTTGGGGGGAGTGAGTTGCCAGGTCTGTCTCCCAAGCCTACAGTATCTGGTGTTGCCAGGTGGTCTCCCATCCAAGTACTAACCAGGTCTAACCCTGCTTAGCTTCTGAGATCTGACAGGATCAGATGCCTCAGCGATAAGGCTGCAGGCATATGGACAACTCAATTAACTCTTTCCTCCATGTGTATTTCGTGGCCATGTGATTGTCCTCTTGGCCTTACCTCTTGTTTCTGCCTTCTCCATCGTGATCATTTACTCTTCCATAACTCTTTCTCAGTCATGTACACTGTGATGTGACTTTCTCCATGTCTCACCTTCTTTCCTCCTAACCAGGGTGACCTTACAAATTATGCATGTTGTCAGTTTATGTTTTCCCGGTATAGTTATTAATGGCATCCTTCTTCACCATCAAAATGTCCTGCTTTAGTGATAAGATTTGTCACTTACTTTTTGTTTTTAGAGACTTTACTATTCCATGTGTATTGCTCACTGGAAATCTCTTCATTTATGGCCATATTTATTTTTCCTCTTACCCTGGTTTTGGCTATCTGCTATCCTTCCCAAATATAGCAAATATCTGATAGGAACCAGTCAGAGCCCTGGGATTGGCTGCTTTATTATTAGGCTGGTGTTGCAACAACGTTTTCAAAGTATGGAACCTTGTAAAACTATCAGGTGGAAAACGTGAATGTTCACCATATCATAGTTACCCAGCTGATTATGAAATCCTCCCCAGAACCCACACGATCCCCATATGTATTATCATAAAGTTGTCTTGGCTGGACACTTTCACTGACTGTGAAAGAGTGGGCAGTTTGAAAAAAAAACATCCCCATGGCTTGCTGCTTTTAGGGGTGAATATTCATGGTATGTTAGTGTCTGAGTCTGACCTTAGTCTAAACTGCTAAATGTGTGAGGAATCTAGCAACTTAAGATCACAAGGGCTCAGCAAGCCCTGTTCATGCTGCCAAGCTTGTCTAATGTCTGACCAATGGTGCCAACTAAGAGGCCCCAAGAACCTCAGGCTCCCAGGATGTGGGAAGATACAGGGTGTGTGTGGGCAGGGGCATCAGGCTCTGAAGTCAGAATTGGGTTTGAATCAGCTTTCTGCCACTTATTAACTGTATGGCCTTGAGTTACTTCATCTCTCTGATCCTCCATTTCTTCATCTGTCAAATTGGCTTAATGATCCCACATATCTCATATAGGTATTATAAAAATTAAATGAAACACTTTTTATAAGCACTAAGGATGCTGCTAAGATGTGGTTAATAAGTGCCGCTGAGTAGGATATGACTCATCGCAACCCCATGTACAATAAATAGAACGAAACACTACCCAGCACTGTGCCATGTACACCATCTTTTTATGTTTGAGCCCAATGTTGTAGTCACTATGGTTCTTCTCATTTTGAGTCATTGCCACATCAGCAGAAAGAGGTCCATTCCTGTCATTAAGGTCGATTCTCCTCTGAACAGGCAACTCTTCCCAGTCATCTTTTGAATGCCTTCTAGCCTGAGGGGCTCATTTTCCACCAGTATATTTGAAAGTGCTTCTCTGTTATTCATAGAATTTTCAATAGCAAATTATTTTGGGGAGTGAGCTGCAGATCCTTCTCCCTAGTCTGTCTTAGTCTGGAAGTTCAGCTGAAACATGTCCACCATGGGTGGCTCTGCTGGTAACTGAAATACATGTAGCATAGCTTTCAGCATCATAGCAAGAGGCAACCACCCACAGCATGGCAAGCTGACAGACACATGGGGGTGCTAAGATGCAGCTGTTGTCCATGCCTTCATCACCTCTAAACTCTCCTGTTGACACTTTAGATATCATTTTGAAGAGTAGAATTGTGGTTATGGGGAAGCATTGAGGGTCAACTTCAGAAATGGCATATTTCAGTAGGAACATATAGAATCCAGAGCAGAAATGTAGATTCTCTCACTGATTGGTTCTGCATTGTGGACAGGTCATTTCTCTGTGTCCTAATTTTCTCATTTATCATCAGAGCAGGAATACTTGTCCTGGCACCCTCCCTGGGACATCATATGCACCAAAGGAAACTACACTTATTAAATTATTCTGCAAACTGCACAGTCTTATATACACATGTGAAAGTTCTGTGCTGTCATGAAGATTAAGGGCCAGAGGCACTTTGTTAGGATGTCTGTCTGACAGAGCCCTATCAGGAGAGGTGGCTTGAACACTGTTGCTCACAGGTGGCTTTCTTCCCTTTCTAATTTTGACTGTTAACTTGGCCATCTCATCACCAAAGCCCAATGAACCGATGAGAAACGCTCACTTTAGATGCACCCTGTGACAAACATGGTGCCTGGGCTTTACCCCTCCTTGCCTCCAGAGCTATGGTTAGGGGACTGGATTCCAGCCCCAGTGCCTCCATCCAGATGTGGGACTTTAGGGAGGCTAGCTGACCTCTTTTGAGGACAGATGGCCTCTAAAATTGAGAGCAACAAAATAAGAACAATCCACTTCCTATCTGACAACCACACCCACCAAGTCTTAGGGTCCACTCTCTGCTGCCTAGCATGCTACAAGCTGCCAGTCCTGACGCCCAGGTCTCATTCCAGTACTTTACAAACACTTTCTCTGTGTGTGCTTCCCATGGCCACCTTCTGTGTTTTTCCTAAGGCCACCAAGCCTGTCCCAGTCTGGCCTTCCTCTCTTTGGAGAGAACCACCTCCCACCTCACTTTGCCCCTTCGCTCCTTTCTAGCTTCACTAACTTCTCTCAATTACTGCATTTGCAGCATTTTGTCTGCTTAGCCACTAGCCCTGCCTCTCCCAGCATTGTACCTTTGCTTCCTAGCCATGTCACACTGCACTTTTACACCACTCATAGCATCATTTGAGTCTTTCCTGTCTTCTCTGCACACAGCTCTTTGAAGACCCAAACCATGTTTCTCTCTGTTTACCACATATCCACCTGCATCTTGCACATTGAAGGAGCCAAATAAATAATTTTTGAATTAATACCAAAATGCATGAAATATACATGAGCTGTAAGATAATTTTAAAAATTTCACATATTATGATTCTATACTATTGCTCTCCACCAATTTAGAGATATTGAGCATAATTCTTCTATGGGATGTCCCAATCTTTTATGAGATTTCAAGAAATCTGATTTCTAGGACCTGCACTTGCCTGTCAGCTTGTCATGCTATGGGGGCTTGCATGTTGCTATGATGTGGAAATCTGTTCTACCTGTATCTCAGATACCAGCAGGGTTAACCATGGTGGACAGGTTTCATCTGAGCTTCCAGACTAAGACAGACTAAGGAAAAGGACCCTGTAGCCTACTTCCAAAGCAATTAGCCATTGAAAACCCTATGAATAGCAGAGATGCACAGTCAAATATAGTGCTGGAAAATGATATCCCCAGGTTGGAAGACATTCAAGAAACAACTGGGAAGAGTTGTCTCTTCAAAGTAGAGTTGACCTTAATGACAAGAAGGGGGTAAAGTCCCTGGGACTTGCTCTTGCTCATATAACATGACTCAAAATGAGAAGAAATATAATGGCTGCAACATTGGATCAAACATAGAAAGACCATGTGCATGGCACAGTGTTGGGTAGTGTTTCACTTTGCTATACTTAGGGTCTCTATGAGTCAGATCAAACTCAACAGCAGCAACAATAACAACAATAATTACTAGGAATCTAATTCTAGGGATTTAGTAAATTAAGTTGGCATAGGTGTTCTGGAATTCTTTCAAGGGTGTGAAATACGCAGCAGTAAAACAAGATAATCAGAGTTCCAGAACTCAGTGAGATTGCTGATGTGCAAAACCTCTCTGTGGACTTCCCTGGGGTTGAAAAGGTGCCCACATTCCCTGCTGGCATGAAGCTGATGTCAGGTGTGCCTAGAGACCCTGACTGATCATTGGCCTTTGGGTTTTCCGAGCCTGCTATGTCACAGCCATCCTCAATCACTCCTGGTGCTGTTGACCCTCTCTCTCCTTCCACCCTTCTAGGCTGATTCACTTCTGAAAGCTCATGCCTGGACGGCAGGGGCACTGTTCTATTTGCTAGGTCTGGAATTCCAGGGAATGGTCTCTTGCCTTATGGATGCTCCTTTCCCCATCTCCACAGGGCTTCGGTTTTCTATTTCTCCCTCTCATCAGCCCCTCTGCCCCCAGGAGACCTGCCTTTCAAGTCCCCAGAGTGACCCAAGATGACAGCATGCTGGGTTTAATTTCAGTGCTTTCAAGTTGATGTGTTAAGAAGTGTACCTTTATTGGCAGTGACAGAAAACTGGCCTAACGAAATACAGTACTGAAGTCTTAACCTGCAGTGAGAAAAGGGTCTTTAAAACTTGCTTTCTATAGGAAAGAACAAGTGAAAGAAAATGAAAGTCAATAGCTTGAGGAAAAAATCTTCGAAAGGCAAAATTTGACAATGTCTAAGTTGGGAAGGGCCTGTAGCTGAACCACTGTGGCCTCTGATCCCTTCAGATCTTGGGACCTAAGCAGGGTAGGGCCTGGTTAGTACTTGGATGGGAGACCGCCTGGGAACCCCAGGCTTGGGAGAAGGACCTGGCAACCCACTTCCAAAAATCAATCCACCATTGAAAACCCTATGAATAGCAGAGAAGCACTGACAATAGTGTCTCATCTGTTGTACATAGGGTCGCTATGAATCAAATACTGACTCGGACGGCACCTAACAACAATAACAATTACACTACATATGATATATACAATGTATTCCATTTATAACATATAAACATATAACATAAATAGAATATGTGTATGATGTTTAATCAAATTATATTTAAATTATATTTATAGTAAATATATACATGTGTTTAATATTGAGAATAAAATACACAAAATAGCATTGGTTCTTTATATATAATATGTGTATATATATTTATGCATATATACAAAAATACCTACAAGATATCATTAAAATTTGCAATAATAAAGTTTGCATTTTGCCTTATTCATCTGACATAATGTTGAGGCATTTTCCCATGATATTCAATATTCTTCAAATACATGATTTTCAATAGCTTTTTGCTACACAATGCCATGATAAAAACATACTGTTATTTTATTTTTGCCTTTTCTGTTGTTGCTAAATATTTATTACTATGAAAGAATCCTTTAGCAACTGATCATGGACTCACATGTCAGTCTGCCTTTTTGATGTTTTTAACTGCTGGCTCCCTCAACATGTCAAAGACAGAGATGGCTGTGTTCTAACTTACAGTCTCTCTGGTATTGAGTCAATAAATGTTTGTAAAATGAAATAGTTGAATTACCTTCCAAATCTCTGGCTCTCAGAGGAAGGAAATGATTCTGGAAACCCTCTCCAACCCTTACCTCTCTTCTCATCCCTTTGCAGAAAAACTCTTTTCTCTCTCTCCTTCCATTATGTATGCACAAGGTCAGTGCATGCTTTTGTGAATTCTGGTATTTGTGGGTAGGAGAAGCACTCTAAGTACCTTCGTGACTATTTCCATAAAGGTTTTCCATGTGGTGTTCACATATCTCATTGGCTCACAGAGGATTCAGTTCTATATAGCAAAAACTTTGATATGCTAGAGTTGGGGGGCAGGGAGGCACAATGTACCCCTGAGTTTTAATGCCCACAGTCTTAATCCATAGAACTTGGGTACGTAGGACATCATGGTTTGGGTTTAAGATTGACATTAATTCATTAATGAATTGTTACACTCACCGGAGATGAAATCATTAACAGTCCATCTGTCTTTACATATGTTAGACTAGAATTCTACAATTTTCAGCATCACCAGCTTCAATTAAACCATGATGTGAATGCAGAGCATAATTTTACTAGCTGAATTTTAGCAGTTAGCCAATAGCATATTTTATTGGCTTAAGTATACTGAGAAAATATATGCTTAAGTATACTGAGAAAATATTAGTCTTAGTTCAGCTTTAATTGTGGGAAGTGGAATTGAGGGTAATGCCTTAGGAAATTCCATAGAGATATGATTAGATTATCTGCACACAACTCTATCCAGGGTAGATGTTCTAGTGTTCAAGCATTGCTTCTTGACAGCTTTTCTCAGGGAGATAGGTGCAATGGCTGCCTCAGAAGGCTTGTATGAAGGAGATCTTTGGGATGTCTCTGGGGTAAGTGACATCCTTGCCTCATCAAGCCCCAGTCACCAGCTTGAGATATACCCCATGCTCACAGCAGCTCAGAATGTTTGTTTATCCTGCCTGTCTCCCCTGGTCCTGTGCCTGCCTCCTTCACCACTGGGATCTCCTGTCCTTCTGGGTCCCTGGAACATCCCTTGAAGTACCACACATGACCTTGGTGGGGTGTCTCTGCCCACTGCTGACTCTTTCTCACATTGTGCCCTCACACTGGGTGGCCCTGCCTGCTTGGAGCTGACCCCCGTTTTCACCTACTTTATGTGTAAGCTTGAGTAACTCACTCAGCTACTTCCATTTCCTCATCTATTAAATGAGGCTAGTAATAGGACCATTGGTGTAAGGCTTTGAGGCTGAGATGAGGTAGCAGGCATCTGCCATTTAGCTGGGATTCATTGAGTCTTTTCTCAATGAGTGAATAACACTATGGTAGTTTGGAGGTCAGCTGGGAGCACCACAAAGTCAGAATGTTTTTGAGGCTTCATATCTGTTATCTCCACAAGACTTAAAGCCCTGTGAGGGTCACTATGAGTCAGACTCAACTCCCAGCCACCTAACAACAACAAGAAGTTGATGTTATCTCCACAGGACTTAGCACAGGGTGGATGTTCCACAGATGTTCAATAAAGACTAGTCATTTGATTCTTTTTTACCTCAGTTTGATGATTTTCCATAAGCACAGCCTTTCTATGAGATTGCTGGTTTTCCTGACTGTGACCTGCATAGAATGTACAGACTCTAACCTCACCATTTTACACATGCTCAGTCACAAGCTCAAAATCATTTATCAGTCGACTACAGACAAAATAAAACAAAACAAAACAAAACCACACACACACACACACACACACCCCAAAAAAACCACTCTGATTGTTTTTTTTAGTGCTAGGGATCAAACCCAGGGCCTCACAAAACTAGGCAAGTGTTCTACCACTGACCCCCTATGATTCTACCATCCAGCCCCCTATGATTCATTTTGAAGAGTAATGTTGTTGCTGTTGTTAGGTGTCATCAAGTCGGTATCCGACTCATAGCAACCCTCATAGGGTTTTCAATGGCTAACTGTTTCTCGGGATTGCCTTGGGAGTGGATTGCCAGGTCCTTCTCCCATTTTTGCAGTGCTGGGAATTGAACTCAGGACCTCAGAGACTTCAGCGCAGCACTCTATCAACTGAGCTAAATCCCAGCCCATTTGAAGGGTATAGGAAGATAAATTCAGGCAGAAAAAGGCAGAGCCAGATTCTGGAGGGCCACAAATCTTAATCTAGTGACTAGATCCATGGATTAGTAGAAAACAATTACATATTCTTTACAAGGGAAATGGTATGATGTGCTGTTGTAAAGATTATTTGGCACCAGTTTTTGCTATAAATAAAAAAGGGAAATAGACTTAATCAAAATCAGCTAAGATTAATTTTTAGGGAACTATTTTGTCAATATGCTATTTTGTAGATCTTAAACATGCAACACTAGGGGCAATTTTGGTTCCTGCTTGGTGTGCAGTTCCCCAGTGAAAAGCTTCAGGACATGAGGACAGTGGGATGGGATTCATGGGATATAGGGAAGAGGCATTTGCTTCTTGTTTTGATGCACTTTAAACAACTTTGCATTCTTACTGCTACAATTTCTTGAGATTTGCTAAAAGGTTGTAAAGCATACTATGTCTAGGAAAGTAGTAGAACATTAGAAAATTCTTTGACAATTTGAAATTATGCATGAAATAAAGCAGCAGAAAATTCAGTTCTGTGGTCTGGGAGGCTGGTTTCATAATGCAAGCTGACTACAGTGTATGTAGTGTTTAGACACAGTCTCCTTATGTAGTGATAACTCCCAACAAAGAAGTTAAAAGCTAGCTGCTAAATATGGCTTTAATGAAATGATGTTTCTGCTCCCTCTCCCTCCTTGTCCTCCTCTTCGATCTCCTCCTTAATAAACACATGTAATTTAGGAATGCATTAGAGCATCTTTTTGAGGCTTTGTCAGCATCACTTCAGCATTTGCCACAATTGGACTATAGAAGGAGGCTTCAAGGACCAGAAGATTAAATAACACTAACATTGATGCTATATGAATGTAACACAGTTTTTACCCACAGATACCCAGGACTATGCTTAATTGCCTGATCTTCTCTGATTACAACAACTAGTCCCACTTTCCTCTTTGGCAAATATGTTGTCTATTAAGTTTAGACCATGGACTCGGGTTTAGCCATCTAGGAATAAGCTGATATTTTGTGTAACTTAGACTTCCAGGGTTTCCCTTCATCACTTTCCCCATATGCAGTGTAAAATCGGGTTGCTGATGAGAAATGGCTCACTGCAATTTTGATTTGATCTCATGTAGATCTCAATATCTTCAAAGTTCATTTGAATTTAAAATAAACTGCAGAAGGCTCATTTCAGTAAAGTCAAATTTTACACATATAAGGACATATGAATCAATTTATATTGTTTTATTTAGGCGCTATCAAGTCTGATATGACTCATAGTGACCATATGTACAACAGAACAAAACATTCTCCCACACTGTGCTATGCACATGATCTTTTTTATGTTTAAGCACATTGTTGCAGACACTGTGCTGATCCATCTACTTGAGGGTCTTCCTTTTTTTCATTGACCTTCTACCCTCCCAAACATTATGCCCTTCTCCAGGGATTGGTCTCTCCTAGCAACATATCCAAAATACATAAAACAGTCTAGCCATTCTTGCTTCCAAGGAGCACTCTGGTTGCACTTCTTCTGGGAGAGATCTGTTGATTCTTTTGGAAATCCATGTTATATTCAATATTTGCCTCTTGTACCATAATTCAAAAGCATCAGTTCTTCTCCTGTCTTCCTTATTCAATGTCCAGCTTTCACAAGCATATGATGCAACTGAAAATACCATGGCATGAGTCAGGCGCACCTTCATCTTCAATGTGACATCTTTACTTTTCAACACAAAAAAGAGACCTTTGCAACATGTTTTCCCAATGCAACGCATCTTTTGACTTCTTGACTGCTTCTTCTGTGGGTGGCGGTGGTTGAACCAAGTAAAGCAAAATCTTGGACAACCTCAGTCTTTTCTCCATTTATCATGAAGTTACATATTGACCCAGTTGTAAGGATTTTTATTTTGTTGTTGTTGAGTCGCAATCCATACTGAAGGCTGTGTTCTTTGATCTTCATTAGTAAATATTTCAAATCTTCTTCACTTCCAACAAGCAAAGTTGTGTTGTCTGCATAACACAGATTGTTAATCTTCCTCCAATTCTGATGCCATATTCTTCTTCATAAAGTCCAGCTTCTCAGATTATTTGCTTATCATAGAGATTGAAGACGTTCACTGAAAGGATAGAGCACTGATGCACACCTTTCCTGACTTTAAACCAAGCAGTATTTCCCTCTTCTGTTCAGACAACTATCTCCTGATACATGTAAGGATTCCTCATGAGTACAATTAAGCGCTAAGTATTCCCATTCTTCGTAATGTTATCCATAATTTGTTGTGATCCCCACTGTCAAATGTCTTTCCATAGTCAATAAAATATAAGGATCTTTCAGGTATTCTCTGCTTTTGGTTAATATCCACTTGACATCAGCAATGATGTCCCTGGTTCCATACCTTCTGAATCTGGCTTAATTTTCTGGCAGTTCCTGTCAATATTATGCCATAATTGCTTTTGAACTATCTTTAGAAAATTTTACTTGTGTGATATTAATGATATTCTCCAATAATTTCCACTTTTGGTTGGATTCCCTTTCTTGGGAATAAACACAAAAAGGGATCACTTCTAGTCAGTTAGCCAAGTAGCTATTTTCCAAATCTCTCAGCACAAGCAAATGAGCACCTCCAGTGTTGCATCTGTTTGTTAAAATATCTCAATTGGTATTCTATCAATTCCTGAAACTTTGTGTTTTGCCAGTGCCTCAAGGCAGCTTCCACTTCTTCCTTCAGTACCATTGGTTCCTGATCATATGCAACCTGATGAAATGGTTGGTTGCTCTCCAATTCTTATTGGTACAATCACTCTGTGTGTTCCTTCCATTGTTTTTGATGATTTCTGTGTCGTTTAATATTTTCCATATAGAATCCTTCACTACTGACATTCAACTATTGAAATTTTTTTTCAATTCTTTAAGCTTGAGAGAAATAGAGCATGTTCTTCTGTTTTGGTTTTGGATCTCCAACTCTTTGCACATGTCATTATAGTATTTGATTTTTTCTTCTCAAGTTGGCCTGTAAAATCTTCTATTTAGTTCTTTTACTTTGTCATGTCTTCCTTTTACTTTAGTTGCTTGACATTCAAGGGCAAGTTTCAGAATCTCTTTTGACATGTAATGTGTTTTTTTCTTTTTCCTGTCTTTTTAATAATATTTTGCTTTCCTCATGAATGATGTCTTTGATATTATGCCACAACTCATCTGGTCTTCTATTATTAGTGTCTAGCACATCACATCTGTTCTTGAGGTGGTCTCTGAACTCAGATGGGATATACTCAAGGTCATATCTTGGCTTTTGTATACTTGTTCTAATTTTCTTCAGTTTCAGTTTGAATCTGCATACAAGCAGTTGATGGCCTGATCCACAATCAACATTTGGTGTTGTTCTGACTTTGGATATTGAGCTTTATTATCATCTTTTTCCACAAATGTAGTCAATTTTGTTCATTTATGTTCCATCTGGTGAATTCCATGCATATAGTTGCAGTTTATGTTGGTGAAAAAAAATGTATGTTGCTGTACTGTGGGAGCTTTTGTGTTGCTGTGGTGCTAAAAGCTATGCTACTGGTATTAGATACCAGCAGGGTCACTCATGTTGGACAGATTTCATTTGAACTTCAAGACTAAGACAAACTATGGAGAAATACATGGCATCCCACTCCAAAAACCATTAACCATTGAAAACCCTATGAATAGCAAAGAAACACTATTAAATATAGTGTTGGAAAATGATTCCCCCAGGTTTGAAAGCACTCAAAAGACTACTGGGGAAGTGTTGCCTCCTCAAGGTTGTTGTTGTTGTTGTTAGGTGCTGTCGAGTCAGTATCCGACTCATAGAGACCCTCATAGGGTTTTCAGTGGCTGACTGTTTCGGGATTGCCTTGGGAGTGGATTGCCAGGCCCTTCTCCCATTTTTGTGGTGCTGGGAATTGAACTCGAAACCTCAGAGACTGCAGCGCAGTCTACCTTAATGGTGGAAATGGAGTTAAGCCCCTGGGACCTCCATTTGCTGATGTGGTATGACTCAAAATGAGGATGAACAATTATAAGCACACACTAATATTTGAAACATGTAATGTATGTAGTATGAATCTAGGAAAATTAGAAATCATCAAAGTGAAATGGAATGTATAAACATCAACATTCTAGGCCTCAGTGAGCTGAAAAGGACTCACATGGGCCATTTTGAATCAGATAATCATATGGTCTTCTATGCTGGGAATGACAAATTCAAGGGAAATGCAATTGCATTTATCATAAAAAAACCTCAAAATTTATCCTGAAGTACAATGTTGTCACTGATACAATAATATCCATATGCCTATAAGGAAGGCCAGTTAGTTATATGACTATTATTCAAATTTTCTCTCCCAACACTAAGGCCACAAATGAAGAAAGGGAATATTTTTACCAGCTTCTGTAGTCTGAAATTGATTGATCATACACTCAGGATGCATTGATAATTACTGGTGACTGAAATGAAAAAGTTGGAAACAAAGAAGAAGGTTTATCAGTTGGAAAATATGACCTTAGTGACAGAAACCATGCTGGAGATCATTATACACACACACACACACACACACACACACACATACATATATATGTGTGTGTGTGTATATATATATATATATATATATATATACACACACACATGGGGCTGGGACTTAGCTCAGTTGGTAGAGCGCTGCACTTCAGTCTCTGAGGTCCTGAGTTCAATTCCCAGTACCACAAAAATGGGAGAAGGACCTGGCAATCCACTCCCAAGGCAATCCCGAAACAATCAGTCATTGAAAACCCTATGAGGGTTGCTATGAGTTGGATACTGACTTGACGGCACCTAACAACAACAAATATATATATACATATATAAACACACACACACACACACACATACATACACACATACATACATACATATATACACACACATATACATATACATACATACATACACACATATATGTATATATACATATATATACATACATACATACATATATGTTGTTGTTGTTGTTAGGTGCCGTTGAGTCGGTATCCGACTCATAGCGACCCTCATAGGGTTTTCCATGGCTGACTGTTTCGGGATTGCCTTGGGAGTGGATTGCCAGGCCCTTCTCCCATTTTTGTGGTGCTGGGAATTGAACTCAGGACCTCAGAGACTGCAGCGCAGTGCTCTACCCACTGAGCTAAATCCCAGCCCCCACATACATATATATAGTCCTTTTATATTTCAGTAAAATGTTTTATTAATTTAGCTTAAAGGGAAATAAACTAATACAAGCCCTTGCCCAGGTTATGTCAGAATATTTACTATACTACACTTATGTATCAGTAAATTTAAGATATCTATGTATGATGTCTTATATATAATCCTAGTATAAATCACTATTTTGGAAATAGGTCTTTATTATGATCCAAGGCACACATATATTGAAATATAAAACTCAAACTCTTGCCGCACTTCAAGTTGGAATCTTTAGGCCATTCATTATTGGGCTTCAGAGAACTGAAAAATATCTTTTAAGGATTTATGAAGTATCTTAAGTTTTTAGCATTTGGGGAGAATATTTCTGAACCTGAAGCTATCATGGGCTTCTCTATTTAATTGAAAGAAGTTT
The DNA here is from genome assembly GCA_007922755.1 of Pedetes capensis. Classification (NCBI taxonomy): domain Eukaryota; kingdom Metazoa; phylum Chordata; class Mammalia; order Rodentia; family Pedetidae; genus Pedetes; species Pedetes capensis. Next base: position 9,659 of record VMDO01021628.1, on the reverse strand, counting down.
TGACCATGCAGTCTGCTCTGGTGCCAGCTGGGGTGGGTGAGGGCTGCATTCTGGAGGCTGAGACTTCATGGAGCTCCTCCATATTGAGGGGTGAGGCCACACTTTGTTCCCAAGCAACATGGGTCTCTGCTTAACCTAAAGGGACATGGAGTATCCAGGAGGCAAGAGACAGGCAGTCTCACTGTGATGGTGCTGTCTCAGTGACAGTGCTGAAGCAAACTTTTGCTTTCCTGTGGACATTTTAAATTTCCTTTAAATGGTGTGATTACTTTCGGTGCAATACTGCAAGTCTGTAATCCCAACAATAGGGAGGCTGAGGCAGAAGGATCACTTGAGGTCAGGAGTTCGAGACCAGCCAAGTACCATGGCAAGACCCCATCTCAAACACAAAACAAAACAAAACAAAACAAACACATAAATAAATATTGCTATTAGTTTCTGAGCAAGCATGCCTAGTCCTTCATCCTAGAGACCCCACCCTTTCAAAACCTAAAATGGTTGTGTTTTTATAAATTTACCCTTTGGTTTATCTCTCTATGGACAAGACTGTTCAAAAGGAATTCTACATCAAACCTAGAACATCTTGGAGAACTTTAAAGTCAACTTTTCTGACATGTGCTATATGGGGATTCCTCATGGTACTGGAAATCTCATTTTTCTTATAATCTTTTTATTAATTTATAATGTTGTTGTTGTTAGGTACTATCTAATTGGGTCTGACTCATAGCAACCCTATGTACAACAGAATGAAACACTCCCTGACACTGTGCCAGGCCCGGCACCATGTCAGTGCTTCTCTGCTATTCACAGGGTTTTCAATGGTGGATTGATGTTGTTGATAGGTGCCTTCAAGTTGGCATCTGACTCATAGCAACCCTCATAGGGTTTTCAATGGCTGACTCTTTCGGGATTGCCTTGGGAGTGGATTGCCAGGTCCTTCTCCCATTCAATGGTGGATAGACACACACATATAGACCAATAGGTAGATAATGACTGAAATTACCAACAAATCAGTCAATTATTTAAAGTATAAAAAGGGGAAATTTCAGGTTTTGTCAGCTAGCTGGTAACACTCCTAATAAAATGAGCAAGAAACCTTGCAGTTAAAAACTAAAAACACAAAACGCCACAATTATTATTATTATTTCAGTCCTGGGGATTGAATTTAGGGCCTTGTGCATGCTAGATAAGTGCACCACCTGAGCCACATTTCCAGACCCATTTTGATGTTTTTTGTTGCAAGACAGGGTCTCGCTAAGTTGGCCTCAAACCTGCAATCCTCTTCCTTTGGCCTTCTGAGTAGGCGGGATTGTAGGTATGAGCCTGGTGCCAGAAAAACACCATAATTCTTGAAATAGTAAATTTATGCTGTAAATCTCAAAGTTATTTAAACATTTTTCAAAGGACATAGTCATCTGTAGAGCAATAGTATTGAAATAGGTACATGGGTAATTTATGTTGGGTTAAAAATACTTTTTATTTTTAATGGTAATTTTAGCTTTTAACTTTAGCTCAAGAGTTCTACAAATACCTGACGGGATTTCAGCATTGCTCACCACCTCTCCTACACAACCACAGTAGCATGGACTGCTACTGTGATCAGTTTTAGTATTCATGTGATTTTCCACATGAAGGCAGAGTTTAGAAATGTTGCTCTATTACTACCTTGCTTTGGGTAATTCACACCATTCTGGACAGGAAGGATGACAATAATCAAATTAAATTTTTGGTTCAATTTTGTCTCCTTTCCTTTAAACTTTTTTCAACAATAATACAAAAGGCCTGAAACAGAATAAAACTCCTTGAGAGTGAAAAAACCACCATGTTAGAAAGTACTGGTGATTTAACTTATCTCAAAAGAACAAATTCAAATTGCAAAGGTCTGATCTTTGTGAAGGTCAGGTAAGGTGCTTTGATTTAGCATGTATTGGTGTCCAAATGTGCTTGTAGAGGAAATTAATGTGTGTGCTGATAGTTAAAATTAGTATTTACTCTGCATCACACAGGGTCTTTAGTTTGTTTTCAATTTCTATAACTGAATACCTGAATCTGAGAAATTTATAAAGAATAAAGGCATATTTAGATCATAGTTCTGGGGGCTGATAGGTCCAAGCTTGAAAGGTCACATCTAGTAAAGGCCTTCTTGCTGATTGTAACTCAGTAGGTTCCCAAGGTGGGTCAGGACATTGCATAGCAGGAGGATCATATAAAAGAGAGGGCAAATTAGCTTCTATAACAGACTCACTCTTGAGATAACTCAATAACCCATTACTCCATGAATGGGTTAATACACTCAGAAAGACAGAGCCCTCTGACATAATCATAAGAAGGTCCCACTTCTTAATACCTCTCCAAGGGGGTTAAATTTCAACCTGAGTTTTGGTGGGGCATTCAAACTACAGCATGCTATCCATGGTCCATGCAGCTCTGACAGGCTGGAGATGTGCTTAACATGAGGGATGAACACAGCTATTACTCAATGAGGAACCTGAAGGCCCCAAGTCGAAGTTCATTCTCCAAAGAGCTTGTGTTTGTCTCTCAATGGAATGGTAGAAATTAGATTCAGTCATATGGTGAAGGTCCCCCTTCTCTTTTTGAGGTGCCTATCGCTTTTTGACCCCAGTGACTGACCACTTCATGAGAGGTCTTTCCCAGGCAGCACTTTGGCTTCAAGACAAACATTTTCTGCCAAAGGAGCCTCACCTGCACTGAGGGGGTGTGGCTTAGGCAGGAGAATGGACCTCCAGGAATAGCAATCGAGCAAAAAAGACCCCCCCTTTTGTGAATTTCATGGAAATATTCATGGAAACTTATGGAAATATTCTAATGATGACCACCACTTTAGTAGGGTCCCAAAGTTTATTGCCTGTCCACTATGTGCCAGGCCCTGCTTCATGCTCTGAAGGTGCTTAACAATGACATTGAGGTAGCCTCCACCATGGGCCCAATTTTGTTTTACAGAAGAAGGCAGACAGTGAAGAATAATAAAATCATGGCAGATAAGGGTTAGGCATCTGAGACATATCTTACTTAGTCCATTTTTTTCTTCCTTAAATGGAAAAAAGTTAGTTTGCAATTCTAATCTGTTCTTTTCCTTCAACTCTTCCTTTTCCATAGGGTGATTGAATAATTGCATGTTAGCAATGGGAGCATTACGTATTTGAAAATTCCCATCCAATTTTTGGCTTTTGTGTGTGTTTACTCAACTGCTTTCTCACTGGCTGAGGAAAGCTTTCTTCACACCAGGGATATGCTCAACTCTGCTACTTGTCTCTTCTTTGTTCCAAAGGAAGTGGACCTATGTGCACAACAGAGATGGACAGTGGAGCTGATCATGAGTGAACCCCTGCATGAATCAGAGCTAATGATGTGCATAAGGTGAAATCACACAGCATTTCTTGATCAACACCATGCAAATAACATGTGCAATCTTGTGTAGAACCAGCTCATGTCTTAGTTGTTAAAACATGGGGGCTGCTTGCTCCAATTTATCTATCATATACCATAGTTATGGAAGAGGGACACCAGGAATCTAAAAGACCATCATACATAGCCATGAAAGAAATTAACTGGTCCCAAGAAAGAGTGATTTCCTGTAATTGATGTTGTAGTTTTCCTGTTTTTTCAAGAGATATGAAAGACTGGAATGTTTGCGAGTTATGATCTACTTTCAGAGGAGGTGGTAAAGAAGTCCAGATTTTTGAACATTTCTCAAAGTCATTTTAAAGCTAGTGAAGAGTGGGTCAATAAGGCCCATGCGCTGAGTGGGGCTGGCCTTGGGACATAGAACAACAATATGCTAAAAGCTCCAAAAGATTTTAAACAAAAGTTGTTGAATTATCAGTGGCACATCACCACCCTGAGAAAGATAGGAAATTTTCTGATGGGGCAAATTACCAATACTGATGAAACTGTTTATTGGTAAACTCCCAAACTACATGTTGGAGAAGAAGGGGGTAAAAGAGATACTTTTGAAAACCACTGGTTGTGAAAAGTTTTGCTTAACACTGATGTTGGCAGCAACTGCTGATGGGAGAAAGCTCTCATGCTTTGTAGTTAAAAAGGAAGAATTTCCCTAAATCCAAGGCATTTCTGAAGGATGTTGTAGTCAGAGGCCAGGAAAAAGGATGGATGACAGAGGAGCTGATATTGGGGTGGTTGAAAATAGTGTGGAGCTGTACACCTGGAGCCTTTTTAATCAAAGACCAGTGCTTGTCCTTCAAGCATTCCAAGGGCATTTTACTGATTCCAGGAAGGCCTAGCTTGGCAAGATGAAAACTGAGTTTGTTGTCATCCTGGGTGAAATGACATCAGTATTGCAACCAATGGTCATATCAATTAATAAGCCATATGAAGACAAGTGGCGACAGCACTATTTAACCTGGATTGGAGATCCTGCCCATGAATTAACTGATACAGGAAAAATTAAATGCACAGCTCCTTCAGAAATTTCGCAATGGATTTTGGTGGCACAGAAAGACATTCCAGGGAGCATTGCTGTTAAATCTTTCAGGATATATTGTATAACTAATCGTTTGGGTAGATTTGAATATGACATTTTATTGGAGGATGTTGATAATAAATGATAGTGAAAAGCACTGATAATATTTCAGTTATGACGAGTGTGCTGAATAAGAGGCAAATTATTATAATAAAATAACCAATAAAATAATAAATTATTGCATTGTATTGTTTTTATGACATGGACAGTGGTTCTACAATTTTCTCCCAAACCAGCTCTTGACTGTCAATCTAATCCGCATGATATTCCAATTAGCATCTGACTTCTTAGCTCTCTAAAACTGTTGAAAGGGTGTGGATTAAATTTGAGAATATACATTGAGATGATGCAGGTTAGATTCAAGAATAAAATAAAAGGAGATTTGTTGAATTAATTTACATATTGGAGCAGAGTCGATCCACCGCCATGCTTGCAGAAAGAGTGGTAGCCATTCAGTCCATGAGCTAGAAACCTCAAGAGTCTTCACCTGATAAGGTCTGGAAGCATCCTGGAAAGTCAGATATAGGACCTGTGTGGAAGCAAGGAACTGTGGTGTGATGTCTGTGGACAGTGGCAATCAGAGGTACATGCCCTTCTCTGAAAGAGTTTTACCCTGTCTGCTTTTTATACATGGATTATTTCCTTTTGCTTTATTCTACGTAAGTGCCCTGTCTATTGGATGGTACCATCCACATGTTAATCCTCTCTGGAAACACCCTGACAGGCACACTCAGGAGTGTGGTTTAGACATCTGTTAATCTAGTCATGTTGACAATCAAGGATAACGATCACATTTATAAAGAATAGAGGCTGGCTAAGCTTGTGCCTCTGGAGGATAAAAAACCCAAGAGCATGATGCCAGGATCTTGCTGCATCAGAACATGGCGGGAGGCATCACATGGGGAGACAGAGCCAGCAAGATAGCTCAGGTCTCTCTTGCAGCTCTTAGAAAGCCAATAATGCCATCACAGGGGCTCCATCCTAATGACCTCATCCAGTCCTAACTGGCCCCCAATGGACCCACTTCTAGATACATTAATATAGGAGTTATGTTTCTAACATTTGAACATTTGGGGGGTACATTTAAACCACAACAAGACGCTACACAGAATTCCAGAAAAGAGGAGACTTGATGTAGCTAAAGTGACTTGGGAAGTTCTCGGAGGAGATGGATGTCATTGCAATGGATGAGAAGGACTGCAAAAAGGGGAGACCCAGAGGACAAGCATTCTGGGTAGAGGGAACGGCAGCTGCAAAGGTACTTCAGCCTTTTTTACTCTGGGAATGACCTGGCTTGGGTCATCATAGAAGAGATTGTATATCTTTTAGCTATATTAGTTTTCTTTTAGAGGCTTGCTCATGTGAGAAATAATTGGCTCCAGTGTTTCTTGAATTTGACATACACATGAGAAAGATTTGCTTTCCAGTATTATATCCTGGACTGGATAAATAGAATCCCAAGATTTCTATTGTATTATTTGATTTTGTTTTTCCTCTTGGAGCTGTTTTTCAATCAGAAACAAAATATGACTTTAATGTTAATATCTGGTTAATAATAAATATATATGTGTGCATGCTTTTGCTCATTTTCCCTCTGTTCTACCCAAGAGCATGAATATATGCTTATTTTAAAAGTAGTTGTGAAATTTAAATGCACATGTCACTGGAAATCACACATTTTTGAAGGGTTATAATCCTTCTACAAAGTCTATCTGTTGAATCTATTATTTTTTTTATAGAGAAGCTGTTTTTCTTTACTTTGTTGTTTTTCAATCAGTTCTGAATAATCTTCAAAACAAGGTGGCATTTTCATCTTTTTGACACAGGTAGAAAAATGCATTGCTTTGAATTTCACAGTATGACAGCATTATTACTCAGACAGGCTTCATTCTTTCCAGAAATAACAGTTCTTTTTCCTAAGCTGTTGTAACTGAAATATGAAGTTACTTTGACAATAGCATAGTTAAAGTATTAAAATTTTAGAAAATATTACCTAATATGTTAAAGGAAATCTGTGCTCAGACTTAAAGCAATCAGTCTGTGAAAAATTTATTATAGACTCCTATTATTTATAATGAATGGATATTTTTAACTTTGGAAATATGGTGGAATTTACTTTTCATGTCACTGCCATTTTTGGCCATGTGGACTAAATGGAAAAGAGGAGAAGTTACACACATGCACAGTTCTGAAATGTGGGCGGTGGGCCAAGTGATTTATCTTCAAAATGTTACCCTGTCAGAAGTGGCTTATCTTTCTTAAGTCCTAAGGATCTAAACCATACGGAGCATATGACTGTGACCAAAAGGAAATGCATAGAAAGAAACATTGCTGAGAATGAGTTTGTTTAATTTTGTTTCAACTCAGGGTGACAGATATTGGAGCACCTAAGTCAAAGTAGCCTGGAGCAGGAAGGACTAATACAAAGAGCTGATGCATTCCTTGCCTTCTCGTAGCTGGAAGATTTGACTTTTGCAATTGGGGAATTCTTCCTGATTCTCCTTCAAAGCCTAGACTTGGAGCAAAAGGGAGGCAGAAGGGAGGAAAGTTCCATGCCAAAAAGCAGGCAGTGGGGAAGCAGGGTGGTGGGAGGTCTGGACCGTCTTTGTGAGGAAACATACCACGCAGATATTTTGTTATTATAAATTTCTTCCCCAGAATCTCTGATTCCTCAATTCTCCAATTCCTCACACACTGGATAACTTGTTACAGTAATCTTTGCTGAGATCTCCAATGCCCTGGGGCCCTTGAAGAGCTCACCCACCTGTGCACATGCTTAGCCCCTTCTTCTTCTCCCCTGCCCATCTCCTTTGCCAGACTCACTCTGTGGCTCACTCTGGACATGTTCTGAGTCCATTTCTAGGTTCTATCAGGTTGTCTACCAACTCTGTATTGCTTCCATTTTCCCTGGGGCCCAGGGTTTTGTTTGCCTCCTGGTTGCCTCTTGTGGGAGCTTTAGACAGCTGAAGTTGATTTAGGCTAATTCAAAATTTATATTAATCTCCTCCAGTTTAGAATCTATCTACCTTCTCTGTCCCTTGTCATGGTAGATGCTTTCCCTGCCAGTCATCCATTTTTCATGGAATTAGTTTTGACTTCAGCTTCTTAATAATCACCTGGTTAGCAGGTACTATTGATTCTGAGACCCACCTCTCCCTCTCTTTCCCAAAATGGGGGTCTTGCTATGTTACCCAGGCTGGTCTTGAACTCCTAGGCTCTAGTGATCCTCTTACCTCAGCTTCCTAAGTAGGTGGGACTCTAGGTGTGAGCCACTGTGTCTGATTATGTGACAATAACTACTTTAAAGTTAAGAAGTCATAACAATCCTATTACCATCCTTCCTTATTCCAGTACCTCAGGGCTTCCGGTATAAGATGGCAGACTAGAAGCAGCATCTGTGTAACACAATAAAATAAGGGAGAAAGGAGTGGACTCCACCTCAAAGAGACAATGGCTAGAGAAACACAGGAATCACAAAGGAGATTTCCAGATGGTCTGAGTGCGAAATGGAGCTGAGCAGCCAGAGGGAGTGAACAGGACAGATCTCCATCTGCAGCTCCCCAGTAGAAGAGGAGAACCAGAGACCTCACCCACAAAGGTAAACTGGTCAGCCCTGGTGGGCAGACTGGCAGTCCCATAGGACAAGCCCACAGTCCTTGAGGCCATTCTGGGGGATGTGGTGAGGCTGTGGCTCTTCCGGACTGGGATGTCAGCACTGGGGAAGAGATTCATTTCATCATGCTCTATATCTCAGAGGGCTGTGACCGGGTGCCATCTTGAGAGGGAGCCTATTGTGTGAGACTGAGTTACCCTGGGGGTCTGTAACCAATCCCTCACTATAGTAGCTACTTCCTACAGTCCCCAATGCAAGGAGAGCCTTCAGATTTTCCTCCCTGTAAGACAGAGGCCATCTTCACCCTGCTGTTCAAAGTCTTCCTCTTTGTCCCTAATTATGGTTAGGATGAAGTTTGAACTTGGTATGTCACAGAGCCCTTTACACCCATCCACTCAGTTCAAATGCACAAAAATACGATGATACGCCTAGCATGTGGTAGCCCCAGGAAAAATAAAGATGGGCATGACACTCCAACTTACAGTTTAGAGGGGAGATAGTGAGGTGCTCTGATGGAGATGTCCCCCCCACCACTTTCCCACTCTAGGTACCTTGACCTCCCTGCTTCCAAAGTGCAGTAGGCCTGTCTATGTTCTGATTCCCCACCTGGAATTTCTGTTCACTCTTTTCTGCATGCCAAATTTGTGCTCAGACTTTCCGAGCCCTATGGATGATGATCTCCTCTGTGAAGATTTTCTTTGTTCTGCAGAGCCCCTTTTGTGCCTCGATTTCAAGCCTCTGATCACAGGGGAGCCTGTTATTGTCACTTAGCTCTGGTGGAGGGCTGGACTGACTTTCCTATCTCTGCTTTCTTTGCCTGGCACGTGTAGATGCCCAGTTTCCCTAGTATATAAATGAGTCGCTCATTGGGCTCACAGTCTCCTTTAGAAGCAGCATCCTGCCCGGAGGGGTAAACACAGCAGTGGCCTGGTGCTCCTCATCATCGCTTCACTCAGGTATCAGGATACCTAGTGGAAGCCTTAGAGAGCAAGCCCAAAGAAGAGATGGTATTTCCTCTTTCCTTCCCTCCTTCCTTGTGTTGTATTTCTAGTAGTTGTTGTTAGGTGCCATCTACTTGGGTCCAACTCATAATGATCCTATCTATGTGCAGCAGAACAAAACATTCCTTGACACTGTGCCATGCCCGGCACTATGTCAGTGCTTTTCTGCTATTCATAGGGTTTTCAATGGTGGATTGTTTTGGGAGAGGGTTGCCAGGTCCTTCTCCCTAGCCTGCAGCACCTGGTGTTCCCAGGTGGTCTCCTATCCAAGGACTAACCAGGCTGACCCTGCTTACTTCCGAGATCAGGCAGGATTGGATGCTAGGGTGCTAAGCCTGCAAACTTTTCTTTTTTTTTTTTATTAGAAATTTTTAATGTACATCATAATGTGATTCATTTTGACATGCTTTTCATTGTGACAATTTTCATATATGCAATTTGATAAGCATTATTCATATAGGTTACCCCTTACCCTCCTCTATGTTTCCCCCCTCCCCCCTTCCTATCTAAGTTTCCCATCCAAGTCTTCTCTATCTTTTACTAT
>VMDO01021627.1:0-35069 GCA_007922755.1 Pedetes capensis | reverse complement strand
ATATAGAAAAATACTATATAGTAAAAGATAGAGAAGACTTGGATGGGAAACTTAGATAGGAAGGGGGAGGGGGGAAACATAGAGGAGGGTAAGAGGTAACCTATATGAATAATGCTTATCAAATTGCAGATATGAAAATTGTCACAACGAAAAGCATGTCAAAATGAATCACATCATGATGTACATTAAAAATTTCTAATAAAAAAAATAAATAAATAAATAAATAAATAAATAATAAAAAATAAAAATAAAAAAAAAGGGAACCACCTCTTCAAATCATGGGAAAGAGGGCTAGAGCTATACCTCAGTGGCAGAGCGCTTGCATCGCAGGTGAGAGCCCAGGTGCTGTCCCTAGCCCAGAGGGAAAAGAAAAGCAAAAAGAAAAACCCATGAGCAAGCATTATTCACCATCCTTTTGTGCCCTCCACTGGATTTCAGGGCTAAAGTTTCTCAGCTGCAACTGTAGCCTATGAACACTTGACCCAGTTTCAGGCATGGTGCTACTGACCAGCCCAGCCAACCGCCAGTTCCCACCATCTCAAGACAGTTTCTGGCCAGCAATAGGGTCATCTGTTTATACTTCCCTGCATTGGCATTTCCCCTTCGCAAAGAAATTCATTCCCCTGTTGACCCCTCACCCTCCACTGAGTTGAAATTGGGCTCTTACGCATCTCCTGTGGGTTCTGCTTTTACCTACCTGCTCTCCGCACAATTCCACTCCTCTAGATAATAATCACTCTGCAGATATTTGAACACAGATATTGGGCTTCATGTCACTACATGGCTGATAGCAATTGCCATTCCTACATATGAAAATTTCTTTTATTAGCTAATTATATCTACTTTGTGCAGGAAACCAAAGGTCTTTTTTTTTTTTTTCTTTTTGCGGTTCTGGGGGTTGAACCCAGGGCCTTGTGCCTGCATGCTCTGCAAATGCTGTACCACTGAGCTGCACCCCCAGCCCACTTTTGTACTTGTTTTGAGACAGGGTCTCACTAAATTATGTAGACTGCCTCTGGTTTCGAACTTGTCATCCTCCTGCCTCTGCCTCCTGAGTCACTGGAATTATAGGCACATGCCACTGCACCCAGCTTCCAAAGGTCATTATTATGTCCTGTTCCACTTCTAGTCTTCCTCTAGCACAGGAAAGATCAATGTGGCTGTCCAGGCCTGGGTGAGGCAGGGTAAAAGGTCTTTAAGAAGCAGTTTGAAACCTATGGCAGTGATCCCGCTGTTTACCACGATTGTGACTCTTAGCATGCCCTGTGTTCTCCAGGCCCCAGTTTCCTCATCCACAATGACAGCATTTGTCAGAGTGGGTACATTGGTGTGATGCACTGCTTTTGGGGCCATGTATATATGCACAGCATAGTGGGTATTTCTTGCTTAGGAGCAAATTATAGTATAGCAACACCAACTCTGAGAACCTGAAGTTTGATTGTTCTACTCTGAATAGTTGTGGAGGTTATATTTACTTTTATGGCATATTAATTCTGGGCCATGTTTTCAGAGAAGGCCAGATAGTCCCTGAGAAAGCTAGAGAAAGTATGCAGAAGCTGAGTGAAGAATATCACATCCCATGCTGCTTCAGCACACATGTGAGAGTTTGGTGTGTGTTCCGGGTACCACTCACCATCCTAAGATCTAGGGGAACAACAGGGAACAAAACACCCAGCAGCCCCTCCCATCATGGAAATTGTCTCCTTAGAAGGTGGGTGGCAGAGAAGAAACACACTAAAAAGGAAAGGGGGAAAAAAGGTATACTGAGGTTACAGGGGTGCTGTGAATTAATATAAAGCCAAAAAAGGGAATCTCAGAGTTGGGGGCCAAAGGCAGCAAGGTGAACCTTAATTAAGTATGCTGATAGGGAGAGACTTCCCAGGAAGTTAACACTTGACCAGAGACCTGAAGTCTGGGAGAGCACAAACCACCTGGAGAGCTTGCTGTGCCCACCTAGAACCCAGGGTCTTTTTCTTGACTCCACCCTGAGGACATGTCTCACCTGCTTTGGCCCTTCCTCACTCTGCAGTGTTGGATGTCAGGATCCAAGCCTGCATGTCAAGGCTCCGAGTCTGTCTTTATGATGGTCCCTGGTGTCTGTGGACTAGTGAGGGGGGAGTGGGGAGGGAGGAAGACGAGCTGTCTTACTGTGGTCTTACCAAAAGTGTGAGGACCTGTTGCATCTTATCTTCACAGTGTCTCAGAAAGAAAGATGAATACCCTCATTTTACACTTGAGGAAAATGAGGCCTGCAAGCTAGTAAGTTTGCTAAGCTGGCATTGCACATGCTAGAGGTAGGATTCCAGCCAGATGCATCTACCTCCAAACCTGTGCCTATAAGCACAAGCCATCCTGCTTCCTCTACATCACTGTATAGGGTAGTGATGCTTTGGAAAGCAGTGAACTGGGTAACAGAAGTAGGGCCAGGAGAGCTATTGAGGCTCTGAACGAGTGTCCCCCAAATCCATCCTCCATGGACAAAGTCCAGCAACCCTAAAGCAGGTAGCACTGAGGCTGCATGAAGTGTGCCCGAGTAAGTGACTTCATCTGCAGCAGGAAGTGACAGTTTTCAGCTGAGCTGGCAAAGATGCTTTCACAAATGATCACTAAGAAAGTTTACTCTTGTGTTCTCTCTAGTTTCTTTCCCGTCAAGACCGCAATCCTTTTGAGTGAGTATATGGACAGCTATCATTTGATGGATGGATTTGTTGGCCGTAAAAAGAAAATTTAAGCATCAGTTCTATGGCTGATATCATCTGATACCCAATAGTATACCATGCTTATTTCAGAGAAGAAAAGTAATTCTGTCTGACAGTAGGGTGTATCTGAACACAACTACATTCATACTCCATCTGGACTAGAATTCTCCACCAATGTCTTTGAAAATAATGTTGCTATTTCCTTTTCTGTTGAGTCTTATTCTTATTGTTTGTTTGCTTAAGAAATGAAAGACAAAGATAAAAATTAAAAATAATAAAGGTAGCCCATTTTTGTCATTTCCATTTGCGACGTGTGAAGGAGAGATACGCTTCCCACTTGAGCTGAGCGTTGTCACAGGGAAAGTGGCTCCCATAGATCAGGCGGCTGGAGCAAGCCTGCACGGGGAGTATCCGCCCAACACCATCTCTCCAGAGGATACACAGCTCTGATTTTCCTTCACTGTGCTCTCACCCTTGGCAGTTTTGAACCTGAACCAATTGGGTCAAAAAGGCCAGTCCTCTGTGCCTTTCTTTCCAAAGCAGCCTTTCAGAAAGATGTGCTGCTCAATGCCCATCCATACTCAGACCAAGTGCTAATTATCACCTGAGGGTCCACCAGGTGCCATTGTGTCAGGGACCCTCATTGGGCCTTTCCTGACAGTAATCCAAGACCAGATTCTCAAACAGGATCATGTTTTGTTCCAAAAAGAGATCAAAGAATGGTTATTTCTTACTTGAAAAGGAAATTCTGCTAAAATTTACTGCTACCACTTGATCCAAAACACGCGCACACACACACACACACACACACACACACACACACACACACACACATTTGTGTGGTTAATTTTTAGTGTTTAACTCAGTTCAAGTGGGGATTCACATGGAGGTTTTTTCCCCACAGGATGAGAAATGTCATGTGTCTGTATTCATGGGAGCTGCCCTTACCTCTGAACTATTGTGTTGTTACCATTCAATTGACTCACAAACTGCTTTCATGCTTTGGAGATTAACTATAAAAGAAAGATTAAGAAAAGTGTAGCGAGCCAGGCACGATGGTGCACGCCTGTAATCCCAGCGACTTGGGAGACAGAGGCAGGAGCATCGCAAGTTCAAAACCAGAAGCAGTCTGCATAATTTAGGTAGACCTTGTCTCAAAAAGTAAAAAAATGGGCTGGGGGTGCAGCCCAGTGTTACAGCACTTGCAAAGCATGCAAGCGTGAGGCCCTGGGTCCAACCCCCAATACGAAAGAAAGAAAGAAAGAAAGAAAGAAAGAAAGAGAGAGAGAGAGAGAGAGAGAGAGAGAGAGAGAGAGAGGGAGGGAGGGAGGGAGGGAGGGAGGGAGGGAGGAAGGAAGGAAGGAAGGAAGGAAGGAAGGAAGGAAGGAAGGAAGGAAAGAAGGAAGGGAGAAAAGAAAAGAAAAGAAAGAAGAAAGGAGTGGTAATTACTATATCCCTGGAACAGCTCCCTACAATGGGGTCCAGCAAGAGAAACAGCAGGCTTTTTGACCCTCGCCCTGTCATGGGGAGCAGGAAGGCATAAGGCACCTTGGAAGACTCTGGAAGAGGCAAAAAATTGAGGCTTTGAGTATGCAGAGGGTGAGATGCTCCCAGACAGTCACCAGGCTCAGGCAGAGTGGGGTCTGGAGGACACTGGATTAAGTCATCCTGAGCAGCCGGTGCCAACCACTCTTCCTCTTATTTCCTGTCCACTCAGAAAACCTGAAAATTTATTTAATGATAATGATAACTAATTTTATTTTACCCAGCACCAAGAAAAGCACTTGACAGACACACTATCATTAAATGAGAGTAGCACATCATGACCCAAAGAATGAAAAAGGTCTTTGGTGTATCTAAAGAAGATAGGGGGCTTCATTTCCCAGAGGCAGCCTTAACTGGAGGTGGGTGCCGAGAGGACCAAAGGCCACCTCAAACCAACCATGTTCCAGATCCATGGTTAATAAGAGTAATCAAGAGGGGGGCACAATATCACTCCTAAATTACAATTGTGAGAGTGTATATTCTGGGGCCTGTCTATTTGGTCAAAAAATAAAGAGGAAGCTCCTAGGGGATTTAGCAGAACAAAGGTCTGGGGAGCCGAATGGGCATCTACCACATCATAACAGCATTAACACAATTATTTCTAATTGGAGTGCATCTTGGCTGGGCAATTACAAAGACCTGAAATTCAATTGTTGTCTTATAATACTCATAAAATAGTCTAAAGAAATCCACATTTACTTAAGAGCTGGTAAGAGAAGAGACCACATGTAAGTTAGAGGATTCTAAAGGATAATAAATAGCAAGGTGACTGAATGGACCTGGGGAGCCAGTTCTCTCAGCGTGATTCATACCCGTTTCCAGCTGAAATTTAGTCCTAAAGAAGCCATGATCAAGAGCCGAGCCCCCAAGCAAGTCTGAAGGGGCAGAGGCCTGAGCACCAGGGCCAAGCCTCAGGATGGGGCACTATGCCCACCTGGGCCTGTCCCACATCCTGGACTGTGCTGCTCAAATACCAAGAAGAACCCTTGCTCTTAGGAGGAATTTGGCTGGAAAAATATGTGAACATCATGTTCTCTCACCCCTCTCTTTTTAGTGTGGTTTTACACTGTGATGCTGTCTTAGTCGGTTCAAGCTGCCATAACAAACTACCACAGAACAGGTGGTTTAAGCAGTAGTAATTTATTTCTCACAGTTCTGGAAAGTGGAAGTACTACATCAAGACACCAGCTGGTTTTACTTTCTGGTGAGGCTCCTCAGGTTTGCAGATAGCCAGCTCCTTGCCTTTCCTCAAGGTTCACAGAGAAAGAAAAACTCCATCTTCCTACAGGGACATTCACTCTGTCCTGAGGGTGCCACCCTCGTGCCCTCATCTAATCCTAATCCCCTCCCAAAGCTCCCAATCTCTTGATACCATCACCTTGGAGGTTACATCTTCAAACATTGAACAACTTCTGTTGTTAGGTGCCGTCAAGTTGGTATCCAACTCATAGTGACCCTATGTACAACAGGTGAAACACTATTGTGTTTCTCTGCTATTCATAGAGTTTTCAATGGCTGATTTTTTGTTTTGTTTTGATTTGGTTTGGTTTGGTTTTTTGGGGTGGGGGGAGTGGGTTGCTAGGTCCTTCTCCCAAGCCTACAGCACCTGATGTTCCCAGGTGGTCTCCCATCCAAGTACTAACCAGGTCCGACCTTGTTTATCTTCCAAGCTCTGATGGGATCAGACACCACAGTGGTACAGCTGCAGGCACATCAACTTAAGTGGAACACAAACATCCAAACCAGAACAGGTGCCAAGATAGAAAAGAAAAGATCGTCCCTGACTTTAGAGTGCTACTGGCAAGATGATCCCAATCCATCGAGTGAATCCACGCAGATAGAACCATGGAGGCAGAGTGAATTGGAGATATTGACAATGCTTAATCCCAACCTCTGAAATCCAGCACTTGGCAAAAACATTATGAAAAGTTAAACAGAAACTGATGTGAAGCAAGACATCCCAAGCAGAGCTGCTCTGTGAGAACAGATGGTAGTCTCGCCACCCCGACATTGCCAGTACCCTGTCTTGGGCTTACCTAAGCATCCCTAGCCCACTTCCCCTCCAGGCTGCCAAATGATTTCCCCTTGCATCAGGGAACAAACCATAAGTGGGCGACTAAGGAGAGCCTCTGGCCTGGATTCTTCGTTTTCACCATTACCTTACTACCATATTGGAAACCAAACCAGTAACAAGTCCACCAGCCATCAGGGCTCATCTGCTGGAGAGGCTGCTCATGAGGGTAGACACCGAGAAGGTCCTATTATTGTGCCCATGTGGCATATGTCCACCTGGGCACGCTTCCTGTGCAGCAACATGAACTGAAGCAGGTAACAGAGAGTGGTGTTAGTGCATCTTGATACCATTAGTTATGGCTTCCACGCCTAGGACAACCTCAGTGTGCCTCCTCTTTGTCTTTACCATTGGAATTCACAGAAGACACAAGGGCAGCCAGGCCTGTCACACCCTTTTTCCCTCCTCTCCATCATGGGCTTTAAGACCTTCTTCCTTGTCAAGCCCCCATGGTCCCAAGGGTATTATTCTTTTCTTTCTCACCAAGAAAAAGCCGGAGAGTATAAATTCCCTCAGCTCCCCACACCGATGCCTCCAAAGGCATTGATTTCTTCCTCTGCTTCCCTGCTTTTTCTCAGCCTCGGAGGAGGCAGAACACCTCCCAAAGCTAAGCCTGCAGCCCATGGTCCCCACTTGATGCCTTCATCAGAGGTTTTCTCTCTCATATCTCCACCTGTCCGAGAGCTTCTCCCCCGCATCCTATAAACACACTAAAGGCATGTCAAACTTAAAAGTGAAGAGACTTCGCCCAGTCCCTCCATCCCACCATGAGAGCAGCTCTCACTCCTCTCCATCATGAACATCATTTAAGGCAGGCCTGGAGCAACTGTCCATCTCTTCACCTCACATTGGCTCCTGAGGCACCAGCTTCCATGTCCTCCGTGGCACAGTGACTTCATGGGAACATCTTTAATGTTGCACTCCTTGTCATATTCTACTGTCCACAACTGCCATCATTCATTGCTCAGCTTGTGGCCTTGGAGACCCTCCTCTGGCCTTTTCCACAGCTTGCTCCTTAATTTGTTCATGTTCTTCAAGGTCTAGCCCTAGGATTTCTCACTTAGTAGACTCCTCTGGGGGCTCTTAATGACGCTTATTGCTCCTGGTGGCCATCCAAGCCAGAAATCCATGTGCAGTGCTTTACTTTTGCTTTTACTTTGCCTCTCACTTCCCATCCAACTAGCATTCAAGTCCCATCTACTCCACCCCTCAGCCTGATGCACATGCTTTCCACACCATCCCTGCTGCTGCTGCATTAATCCAGGCTTTCATCAGCTCTTCCCTGATGCATCAGCAGTCTCCTGGTCTTTTTCTCTGATGTTTAAAGAGTCTAGAGGTAGTGGTCAAGGCTGGAAGGGTGCTCAGCAGTGTCAGGGACTGCTATGGTTTAGATCTGGAATGTCCCCCAAAGGCACGTGTGTTAACATCTTGGTCTCCAGTTGGTGCTGTTAGGAAGAAATGGGAATTTTAAGAGGTGGGGCCTGGTGGGAGGGCTTAGGTACTCAGGATGCACCCTTGGAGGGGTTAGTTTCATCATAACCCCTTCTTGCTTTCTGTCACATTCTGGCCATTATGTGAGTGGTTTTGCTCCCTCACATACTCCCACCCTGATATACTGCCACACACCTAAAGCAAAAGGGCCAATTGATCATGGACTGAAATGCCTGCGACTCTGAACAAAAATAAGCCTTTTCTATTATCTCTGGTACTTGCCACTGTACCGGAAAGCTGACTAACACAGGGACTCAAGCTCCTCTGTGCATGGGCTCAGGGATGCATGGCTCTCAGCTTGAATAGCACCCATGAGCACAGTTTACAAGGACCACTGAGATCTCATCCAGGATGCTCACATTCCCACCTACAAGAATCCAGGAGGCAGAAAGACCCCCACCCCCTTTCGGGACTATCCATGAACATTGCACACCTCACAAACACTGCATCCTCTAGCCAGGATTTGTCATATCACTAAACTGCCATGTAAACAATGCCAAGAAATATGGACTTTATTTTGTACTTCCATGAGCCAGCTAAGGATGAAGGAGTCTCTTACTGTGGAAAACAATAAGAACAGAGGTTGGCTATCAACATAAAGTCTCTGCCAGTCTTCTCCAAATATGTATGTGTCTTTTTACTACATAGAAACCACAAATCTTCTCTGCTCTAAAGCCCTGGCCAGTCACGGCATGCCCTACGAAGTCCAGAATCTACTATAATATTTGTATGTCATCTTCATAGCCTAATGACCAAGAAGGCAAAAAGGTAAGTGATTTATCCCCATCATACTCAATGTACAATTGTGCCTGAGAAGCAGAATATCTATGATTAGAAAGAGAGAGAAAGGAAAGAAAACAAAGAAAATGGAAGGAAAGAGAAGAGAAGAGAAAAAGAAAAGAAAAGAAATTTTTAAAAGGGAAGGGAAAGGAAAGAATGAAAAGAAAAGGAAAGGAAGGAAAGGGCAGGAAAGGATAGGACTTTCCATTCCCAAACAGGAAAGGGATAGAGGAAATGCAGAGATGGTCTGCCATGATGGAATCTTGCTGGACAGGAATCACAAATGTGGGGCTCGAGCCTCCCAGTCCGGCCTGGAGGTTCAGATGGGTGGCACCGCCGTGCACACAGATACTAAACACAATTCACTTGGGACCCTCGGGTGAGGGGCGCAGACTTCTGCGGCCCTCAGGACCCCAGAGGAGATGGGAGAAAGGAAAAGCCTTAGACACTTTTGCCTTCCAGGGGCAAACACCTGTGTTGGTGGTCTCAGTGGTCATGAGGAGACAGCTGTTTCTTCATTGGTGATCAGACAGAGAGCAGGTTCTTTCCTTGTTGATGATTGTGACAGGAGAGCGTTCTTTCCTCACCGAAGGTCCGGGGGAGAAAAGCGGGAGATCTGTTTCCTCATTGGTGGTCCGGGCAGGAACGGGCAAGAAGGTCTTGCCTAGCCAATGGTGTGGGCGAAAAGGGCAAAAAGGGCGAAAAAAAGGTCAAGATGCCTCAGCACAGCTCCTTATATAGCTCGCCCATGGAATGGCCTTAGCCAATCAGCTCTCAGTCCAATTGTCCAATCAGGAAGGGTTTTGTACAAACATGCAGCCAAGTTACTTTCATTTTCCCTAGATTTCTAACTTACAAACTAGTTATTCAAAAACCATTTTCCCAGTTTGGGATTTTTTGCCAATTTCCTCCCAATTTTTCCCCACAACAAAGTCTCCCTTTCTCAGGCAGCCCCACCTGGTTATTCTCTGTGAGGTTTCCTTTTGTCCATTGCCCTCCATGGACCTGAAGGGTTCTCTGTTGTTTAATATTTTTCAAGGTCACAGCTGTAATAAGCTTTGCAGACCATATCCTTCCTCAACACTACACCAATTGTTTTGTATTAAACCAGAGGTGTAAAGAAATGCAGACTGTTTTAAATCTGGTCTCTTTGCTTTGACAATTCAATTCTCCCAACAACTCAGCAAGCTTCTGGTGTATTGATTTCTTCCTACTCATTGGGCATTTAAACCACTGCTGAAGATCCTGCCTGGGTAAGATTTTAAGCCTAAAAGCTGTGCACTGTTACTGGCACCTGGGCTTTGCCCATTACATTCTCTCTCTCTCTCTCTCTCTCTCTCTCTCTCTCTCTCTCTCTCTTTCTCTCTCTCTCTCTCTCCCTCTCTCTCTCTCTCTTTCTCCTCCTCCTCCTCCTCCTTCTTCTTCCTCTGCCTCTCTCTCTCTCTCTCTCTCTTTCTAGTGGAAACTATCTCAAGACCTCCTGAAGCCAGGTACAAAGGAAAGACTTTGCTGATCATTTTATGTTGCTATTGTGCTAAAACTCCTGCCTGGCAGACAGCCCTTAATAAGCAATGCTGGAAAAAGCCTTGGGGCCACAGTATTACCTCTGCTGAGGAATGCCTGGGATCCACACTTGGGAGTACTTCCCATCAGAGAGCAATGGCTATTTCAACTCTTCACAGCTCAGATTGCCACCTACTTGGATACCCAAACTTCATTGAAGAACAGAGTTGTATTCCCTTAAACCTCTGCTTGTCACAATATTCTCCAGCCTTTGCTGACCTCTGTAAGAAACACCCAAGCCATAGCAAAAATTCTGAATTGAGCTTACCCTTCCCATTAGGCTAAAATTATACTCAGCAGGTGCTAATATCTTTCAAGGTAGGAGGCAAGTCAGTTTGAACGAAGTATTTACACTTCCAAGCAAGTACCATCAGATTTCTAGTCTGTAATAGTCTGAACACTTGTCACCTCTCACCTGAGAACTTGAACTTAATTATTCCACATATTTCCATTTCTGTTACCTGAAGCATCCCCTGCAAGATATTAAGTTCTATATTAGCTTAAATTAGGTTCAGCTGTAACAGGGACCCTGAATAACAGTGATTTAAGAACTATCAAAGTGGACTCCTATTGGATAAAAGTCTAGAGGTAGGATAGCTAGGTCTTTTGTGTTGGTCCTGCTCTGTGATGTTCCAGGGACCTGGATTACTGACCACTGTGCTCTGCCATCCCAACAATGTGGCCACTATTACTACAGACAAGACAGCAGTCACGATAGCCACTTTCTAGGCCCCAGACATGGGAAAGGAAAGACCAAAAGGCACTAAGGCACCAATTTGCCTTTGAAGAATATTTCTAAGCTGGGCACCATGATGCACGCCTATAACCCTTGCAACCTGGGAGGCTGAGTCAGGAGGGTCTCAAGTTCAGGGCCAGAGGATGTCTGTGCAACTTAGACCCTGTCTCATTCTAAAAAAATTTTAAAGGGGGGCTGGTGGTACAAATCAGTGGTAGAGCACTTGGCTAGCATATATGAAGCCCTGGCTTCAAAATCTCTACTGTAAAGTAAAGCATATTTCTAGAATCTTCCACATGATGCTTCCCTCAAATACTGTTAGTCAGATGCAAGGATGACTGGGATGGTCGGTTTTATTACAGCAATATGACTCCATTTAATAACTGTGGAGATTTCTAAGAATGGGAAAATTTGCATTAATAATATTGACCAAGGCCAGGCACCACAGCACACCCCTGTAATTCCAGAAACTTGGGAGACTGAGACAGGAGGCCAGAGGCAGCCTAAGAGACTGGGTGAGACCGTATCTCAAAATAACAATAGAAAGAGGGCTAGAGGTGTGATTCAGTGGTAGATCACTTGCCATCCATATGCAATGCCCTGGGTTCAACTCTCAGTACTGCAAAAATACATAAAATACAAATAGTGTTGGCCACAGGCTTTCTCAAATCACTGATATGAATTCAAATCAGTTTATTCATGCAATTTAGGTCAAGTGATTTGAAATCTCTGAGACCTTTTTCCCATATCACTAAATGACTATAATTCCTCACATGACTATTACAAGAAATAAATGAGGTGATGGTTATAAAATGCCTGAGGCAGGGTATGATGTGCACTAATGTTCAATGGACATCAGTCTCCACTATGTTCTTTATCTAAATCCTGATCTTGAACTTCTAGTCATGTGTCTAGTACCACTTGAAATCTCTTTATCATCACTTTTTTCTTATATGTTAATGATATTTTGAGATTTTACTGTGGGAAGTAGAATTATGTAGAACTATGAATTTTAATACAATAAATATTATTTTAATTCTTTGTAATTAATGAATATTTGCCAAATTCCCTTTTATATTATGCATTTGTGAGTTTCTGCTTATTTTACTATTTGGTATTTTTGGTGTAAGCCCTTTATGTTGATATAATTTGGAGTAAATTTTGAATTATTACCCTGTTTCTCTTTCTGCTTTCTATTTTTTCTCTTTCTTCTTTACTTTTTTGCTTCCAACTTCCCCATCTTCCTTTCTCTCTTCCTTTTGAAAATATGTACTGAAGGACTATTATGGTTCAGTCATTTTGCCAAGAATATGTGCTAAATATGCAAATATATGATATAGGATGTTTAATAGAACTTTTACTGATATCTTGATAGTTTGGCCAAAGCCACAAAGTTGAGAATATTGGTGGTGAGGAGTTTGTACCTTTAAAAAAAGGAGTAGATATATCTATACAGAAGTCCTTAAAAAGTAACAGAAGCAGACCTCAGCCTTCATCTCTAACATGTAAAGAGCTTGAGGGTCATCAATTCTGTCCTTCCAATAGCAAAAAGGTGGACAAACAGAAAAAAAAGTCGCTTTTCTTAAACCCATGAACAAACTGAGGTTATATGGCAAACCATCCCCCTGAAACCTGGAGAAATTGATTCTTTCAGAGACACACATCAAAGATCTGCTTTTCTACAAAAGCTGCCTGGAGTTGTAAACTAGAAAGGACACCAAGATGGTGATTCCAACAAATTGCTAGGGGCTGAGTATAAATTCATATAAGAGTGAGAAGCTCTTGAGGATCAAGGTCTTAGGAAGGATACTTGCTGTGAGCTTTGTCTCCAGGAATCCCGCAGATTCTCTCAGTGAATCTCTGAGAAAGATGCCTGCACATGTAGTCCTCCAATACTCAAATGGCAAAAAATCAAAGACAAAAGAAAAATATTTAAAGGAGATAGAGAATAAAAACCCCTTACATATAGAGCTAGACTTCTCATCAAATACTACAGAAAAAAGAAGAAAGTGACAGTAAAATATTTACAGTGTTGAAAGAAATAAAACTATACCCAGCAAAATTATCTCTCAAAAGAAAAGTAAGAACTTTGTCAGATAAGCAAAACAGAAGGAATTCATATGCAGTAGACAGAACCTAACAACAACAGACCTACCCTACAAGAAATACTAAAAGAAGTTCTTCAGAAAGAAGAAAAATTACATAGGTCTGAAATTTGGATCTATATACAAAAGAAAAGAGAGATAAAGAAGAAATAAACTAAGGTAAAATAAAAACTTTTACTTTACTATTTTAAATTGGCCTAAAAATTAGGAGTGATGACCTCTTTTTCAGTAATAAAGTAATAATAGCAATACTATATTGGATGATTATAAATAGCATCAGGATAAATAAACTAACTGACAGAAACAAAGGTGAGAGGAAAGAATTGGGAATATTCTGGTACTAAGTATCTGAATGTCACATGAAACTATATAATGTTATTTAAGGATAGAATTAGATTAGTTAAAATATCATATCTTAAAACCCTAGAGCAAAAACTAAAATTATTTAAAGAAGTATAGTTCCTATATTAAGAAAGGAGTTAAAATATTATCATATGAAATGCTCAAACAAAACTAAAGGATATAGAAAAGGAAAGCAGTAAAGAAACAAGAATAAGTGCAAGAAATAGAAAATGGTTATTCAAGTGTATAAATAATCACTTTAATTATGAATGTTCACATTACACTGATTAAGAGAAGTCATAACAGTGGATTTAAGAAAAAAGATTCCTCAATATAGGAAACCCACTTTAATTATAAAGATTCAGATTATAAGTAAAAGGATAGAAAATATATATATACTAGTCACACTAACCAAAAGAAACCTAGAGTAGCAATTGTAATTTCAGAAAAATCAGACTTCATAACAAGGAAGTTTGTCAAGGACAATGGGAGGCAATACATGATGATACAGTGGTCATTTCTCTTTGAAGACATAACCATCTTAAACACGTATGCATCTCACTACAGAGCATCAAAATACATAAGGCAAAAACTGATAGATCTGAAAGGAGAGACAAAACAGACTGAAATTCAGTAAATTGTATTCATGAGATTGTGTGGGTTGTAGGTTTTTGAACAGAATATTTTTGATCACTATTTTCATGTACATTTTTTGTTCCCTTTGGTTTTTTTGAGGCAGAATCTCACTGTGTGGCCCAGGCTGGCCTTGAACTCACAATCCT
The DNA here is from genome assembly GCA_007922755.1 of Pedetes capensis. Classification (NCBI taxonomy): domain Eukaryota; kingdom Metazoa; phylum Chordata; class Mammalia; order Rodentia; family Pedetidae; genus Pedetes; species Pedetes capensis. The sequence continues at coordinate 20,955 of VMDO01021627.1, read as the reverse complement.
CCCCCTCAGCCTTCTGAGTGCTGAGATGACAGGTAAGCACCACCATGTCCAACTTCATTTGCTTAGACTCATTGGTGTATTCAGGTTCTTTATTTCCTTTTGAAGTAATTTTGAAATTTTTTGCTTTTCTAGTAATGAAGCTATTTCATTCAGGTTTTTGGTTATCATACAGGGCAGTTATAGTAACTTTTCATTAATTATAAATCCCTTTTGTTCTATAATCATTTCTCCTTTTGTATTATAAATGATGCTGAATTTATCTCTTTTCCTAGACCATATTACTTTTATTAGAAGTTGAGGCTTCTGTATTCATTTTAACATCTACAAAACCTTTTGTAGAAATAAACAGAGTTTGGATTTGCTAATGAGACTAAGATATGTTCACAATTGAGCCTCTGTGGGCAAGTGGCTTGGCTTGGGGCAGCTTGACTGGTTTGAAGCTGGGGTAAAGGCAGAGCCTGCAGCAAAAGAGATTTGAGAGATCCAGAATTCAGAAAGGAAGAATGACATCAAGAGATTAGGGAGATAGAGGCTGTTATTATATGATTTTATTTCTTGACCTGTCAACCATAATGCATAAGGCCTCTGAGCCTCTGAGCATGAGGACAGCATTGTGTGACTGCTCCCAAGCAGCCTAAAGTTTAGTGCAAAAGTCACCCCTCACTGACTCTAACCTAAATCCCATCTGAAGAAAATGGGCCAATCTTTGAAACTCAGGAGATTTCTCTCTCTCTCTCTCTCTCTCTCTCTCTCTCTCTCTCTCTCTCTCTCCCCCTCCCTCCCTCCCTCTGTGTGTGTGTATGTGTGTGTCTTTCTCTCTCTCTCTCTCTCTCTCTCTCTCTCTCACACACACACACACACACACACACACACTTCTGGATTCTAGCCAATTTCAAATGACAGGAAAGCATAGGTATAGCACAGCAACCTTTGCTGTGGCGATATCCCTTTTGGGATACGCATCCCTTCCCTTGGCCCAATGCTCACTTGTTCGTGTTACCTGCCTTCCCATGCAAGTCCTTGAACTTTTGGATGCTAGTATAATATCGGCCCTTGACAATCACTATGAACTCATCACCCAGGACTGTAAGACTCCCTGTGCAGACATCCTCCATCTCCTCCAGCTTGTAGGCTGCTCTCTACTCACAGCTGACCAGAGGCAGGATCACCCTGGTATACCCAGACAAGTTCTCTCCACACCCTTGTTTTTAAACATATCACATGAAATGGAAGTTTGCTTCTTGCTTTCAAATTTAACTCGTCAACTTAATTTTTTAAAAAAAGTTTAAATGATTGTGTTGCAATAAAAATCATGTTTCTAAAAATCTTACAATGAGTAGGAAGTGCTTGTGACAACTGACGTAAAACTTTAAAAAATAGAAGAACAAATTGTGTATAGTGAGAACTATGTAAAATCAAGGTGAAAAAAATTAAATCACTTTGAGGAAAATCTCATGGAAATTCACCCAAAATGCTAGGTCTTGCCTCTGTGAGTAATTTGACTATGGCTGCTTTTTTTTTCCCCTGTGTCTTTCCATTATAATGAAGATGCCATAGATACTGCTGGTGCCCTGCCCAGATCTCCTTTCCCACTGATACCCCACCCACAGCTGCTAACAGCCTACCCCCTGTGATCTTCTCCCAAGGCTCCTCTTTGCCTAACAAGATCCAGCCACACCCACCTCAGTGGCTCATGTCTCTTTAATTCAGGATAGAAGTGGGAAAAACTCTGTGATGCAATTTGAGATCCAGAATGTCTCTCTACCCCATTAGGTGAAGGCAAGCCTCTACTTGCCCACACTTTGCTTACTTCTTTCTCCTTCCCTATAAAGCTTTCCTCACTATCCTACAGGTTTTTAGCAACACATCCATTTATTAGGTGATGTCTCCACCATTATTAGTGTTAAGACTGTAAGTTTTGAGTGGCTCCAAGTCAGAAAGGGTGGTGTGGCAGAGCCAAGCTATTGTACAGACAGCCCCACTATTGGGCAATATGACACAGAAGATCCCATAATATTAGGAGCCCAATCAGAGCAATGCAGGTGTACCTGTAGTTTCTGGAAGAATATTTTGCTATCCACAGTAGAAAAGCAGCTGCAGGCATCCAATATGGCATCAGTGGAGATGGAGCATCTAACGATGGGGCATCAAGTCACTTCATGGCCCAAACTTCCCATATGGGATGAGGACTCTCAGACTCACCAAGTAAGTCATGAAATCAGGCAAATCCAGCACTGACAGAGTCCATGGACTCACATCTCATATCAAGAGCTGCTATTAGGGAATCTGATCTAAGACAGTTGGTAACAGGAGTGGACCCAAGAAGCAGATTCTAAAGGAGGAAGTCTGCTAGCAAAGAGGAACCTGCTAGTGAAAATTCTTGGCATGTTGTGTCAAAGGAATGATTCAGACTTTCCACTGTGGTTTGCACTGCTTGGTACAAATGCTTTGCATTTGAACCATGTAAGGAAAATAGTAAATATGAGGACTGGGGAATTGGGTGGCTATGTTCTGGACACCTCTGATGCATTAGAGGTCGAGAATGATGGGCTCCTTGTGGATAATCTTCATGTGAAATAAACTGGAAACCAGAGGGCCCTCCTGGCCATATTTTAAGACTCCCGTCACATCACCTGTAGGTGTAAGATAAACACAGTTCAAGAGAAGCACAAAACTTAATTGAAAGAGTTGCAAAACTTCAGAGAGGGTGGATCTCTTGGAACAAGGTCTCCGCCCTGAGAGGGAAGCAGGGGAACTTTGAAACTTGAGATGGAATATCCAGCTGGTGCAGTTGAGCAACTTGATGCCCCAGGTTCTCCTGACCCACCCTCCTTTGTCAGAAGAGAGAAGAAGATGACTGGTCTGGAAGAGTAGCCCCTCCCCACACTTGAAGACCATGCTGAGCCTACATGAGGGCCTTTGACAATGTATGTGCCTTCTTCAGAATGACCCCCTTCTCCAAGCCACCAGACCAATAACTAGGGTCAAATCTTAGCATAATCCTATCAAAGAAGTTATAGGCCTCTTATGGGAAAACACAAAGTATATAGCAAAAAAGTTGCAATGGGAGGCCTAAATATGACTGGCAGAATCAGGAAGGGATACCTCGAAGTGGGCTCTGAGGATGCTGAATCAAGATAAGAGGTAGAAATGGGGAGCTGAATAAGAAGATTGTGTCAATTTGGTGACACTTTCCCAGGACACACACAAGACTTGACACCCTGGCAAGGGCCTGAGAGGTCTGTTCCAAGTTCAACCATAGTGCTAAGATGGCCACATTAAACAAGGAACAAAGGCTAAGCTTTATCATGGCAGATTATGGAGGAAGGAATCAAAAGGCCCATAGAAGTGGGCCTGCTCCAGTGGATGAGAGCCACTGGCTGGCTAGGCCCGTGGGACAGCCCAGAGGAGAGGTGGCTTACTAAGGCCATAAAAAATTCACTAGCAAGAAGCACCAATGAAAATGTCAGTAATGTCTCTCTTCTACTGGATGGAGCTGAAGGTAAGAGATTTTTTGTTGTTGTTGTTTGAGCAAGCAAGTAGAATAAAGATGATAATATCCTCCAAAGAGCAGAAGAAAGATGGGTGTAATTACAATACCAGCAGCTGAGGACTTGAGCCATAGGGCTGTTTTGGGATAGATCTTTAGAACTTAGTACTTCCAAAGCTGGGCACTAGGGTGCATCCCTGTAGTCCCAGTGACTCAGGAGGAGGAGGTTGGAAGATTGTGGGTTGGGGGCCAAAGGCAGCCTGCACAACTTAGGGAGACCCTGTCTCAAAGTAAAACATAAAATAGGTGGCTGGGGGAGTGGCTCAGTAGTGGAGTGCTTGCAAAGTGTGCATGTGGCCCCAAGTTCAGCAGCCCCAGTACAAAAAAAAAAGAACTTACTACTTCCAAAATATATGGGCAGCCCATAAAGGGTATCACTTAAGATACATAACCAAAAGATAACAAGAACATTTGAATCAAAAACTGAGGGGAGCTGCCCCTGTGAAATCCATCAGATTTCCAGACCAGAGCTAGTTCTCAGAGGCAGATATGGTTTGAATAAGTTTTAAGCATCCCAAACACATGATGAATGTAATCATGTAATCCTCATCATGACATATTAAGTGGGATTAAGTAGGTATCACTTTAGGTATCACTTTATAGAAGTGATTAGGACTCTGCACTCATGAATGGGTTAAACCATCCACATGACTAATGGATTAATGAAGTACTGGGATATCACAAGAGTAGGTCTGCTATAAAAGCCAATTTGGCCAGGTGCTCACACTCCCTGTCTCTCCATCTTGGGATGACTGCACTACCTTTGGACTCTGTCAGCAGGAAGGCCATCCCAAGATGCATCTCCTTGACCTTGAACCAGGACTGTGACCCAAAATAAACATCTTTTCATCATAACTTCTGTAGGCTGTGGTATTGTGTTATTAACAACAGCAAAAGGACTAGGGTTGAAACCAAGTCTCCATGGAAGGGCCTGAAACTCTGTCACAAGTGTAAAGAAACCTGACAACCAAGCCACCTCCTTCCCAGGCCTTCCCAAGAGACCTGTGAAAAGGCATGGTGATGTGGGTAACTAAATACTGGGAAAGGGAAAGCCCAGACTTTTTGAGGATGGTTGGAAATGGGGACTGAGTTGACACTAATATCTAGAGATCCAAAATGCCAATGCCGTCCTCCCCTTTGGGTAAGGACTTCTGGGAGACAGAGAAGAAACAGACCTCAACCCAATTCTCTCTCATAGAGGTCCACTAGGTCTAAAATTCCACCCAGGAGTCACTCCCCTGCTTCTGGAATGCAAAACTGGAATGACCCTACCTAGACATTGGTAGACCCCCGCATGAGTTCCTTGATGTATGCAGTAAGAGCTACTGTAATAAAAACTGAAAGCCCTTCAAACCACCCACACCGCCAACCCAATCAAGATAGTAGTTCAATACCAAACTCTGGTCGCAAGGAAAATGGTAGAGTTTACCTCTATTCTCAGAAACTAAAAGGACAAAGGCGTATGGCCCCCTTAAATCTGCACTTAACTCCCCAGTCTCAGCTTTACCAAAATCAGGTGGATTGTAGCTAATGACAAAGGACCACTTACTGCAAGAAGTATGTTCTTACTCTAAGAACTCCAAGTGTGGCCACTATACTGGATATAGCTGTATTTATTACAGCACCCGAGCCCAGCCTCTGGTAAGGGGTACATGGCATTGATCTGACACATGTATTCTTCCCAATACCCATTATAAAGGAAAATTGTCAGTAGTGTGTATTCCTGTTGGATGGACAAATACACATTTAGGATTCTTATCCAAGAGCTGGTTAATTCCCCTGCTCTCTATTATGTTATTGTCTCAAGAGATCTGTACAATGGACATTCCACCAAACATCACATTGGTCCACGATGTTGGTAATATGACAATAATAGTATGTGATAAACAAAACATGGCAAGCACTCTGGGTGACATGGGGAACCACGTGAACTCCAGAGGATGAGAGAAAAAGCCTACAAGGCTTGAAGGGCATTATATCTTAGTGCACTTTTAACCATGTCAGTAAATCCCTTCTAAAGTCTAAAGGACAAGTTACCGCAAATAGAAACTTCTGATTTTAAAGAAGAAAAATAAACCCTTTGGAGTTTCGGAAGCAGAATGTTCTGAATTGAGTGATTGATGTTGCACCAACCCAGTTAGTGAGTGGTATGGCAGGCTGCTAGTTTTGTTTTGTTGTTTTTGTTAGGTGCCGTCTAGTCGGTATCCGACTCATAGCAACCCTGTATACAACAAGTGAAACACTATTGTCAGTGCTTCTCTGCTGTTCCTAGGGTTTTCAATGGCAGATTGATTTTTGGGAGGGGGTTGCCAGGTCCTTCTCCCAAGCCTACAGTATCTGGTGTTCCCTGGCGGTCTCCCATCCAAGTACTAACCAGGCCCAACCCTGCTTAGCTTCTGAGATCTGATGAGATAGATGCCACGGGGCTACGGCTGCAGGCCGCTGCTAGTTTTAGCAGGCCTATAATCAGAGAGGGCTCGGCAGCATAGCAACCTGTGATACAAGAAGTCCTACTAGTTGGACAGTATGGCTCAGAAGATCCTATGGCACTAGAAGTGCCCCATGATTCTGAATGCAGAGATACACACATAAGACTAGATTTCTGGAGCAAGAAACTGCTATCTTTAGGAAAAGCAGCACCTGGCATCCACTGAGCACCAGTAGAGAGGAGCACCTGACTTTGAGACATCAAGTAACTACATAACAAGAACATCCTATGTGGGATGTAGATGCCCAGATTCACCCAAGTCATAAGATGGGGCAAATACAAAAGATGAAAAGGATACATCTAGGAGTTGGGGTGGCTTAAAAGGCACAGTCCCCCATCTGTCTATCAGCTTGTCATCCTATGGGGGCTTGCATGTTGCTGTGATACTGAAAGCTATGCCACTGGTATTTCAGATACCAGCAGTGTCATCCATGGTGGACAGGTTTCAACTGAGCTTCCAGACTTAGACAGACTAGAGGGAGGGACCCAGCAGCCCACTCCCGAAACAACTATCCACTGAAAACTCTATGAATAGCAGAGAAGCACTGTCAAATATAGTGCCAGAGAATGAGCCCCCCACGCTGGAAGGCATTCAAGAAACAACTAGGGAAGAGTTGCTTCCTCAAAGTAGAGTTGACCTTAATGACAGGAATAGAGTAAAGCTCCTGGGACCTCCTTTTGCTGATGCAGCATGACTGAAAATGGGAAGAAAGAGCGATTGCAACAATGGGCTCAAACGTAAAAAGATCTGTGTGCATGTCACAGTGCTGGGTAGTGCGTCCTTCTGCTGTGTTCATAAGGTTGCTATGAGTCAGATCCAACTCCACAGCACCTAACAAGAAGGCACAGTTGGTTGCACAGCAGGTTCCCCAGGCTCCCGTGTCACCTTCACTGTTGCAGTAATAATACTCCTTCAGGTCACACCTACAGCAACTTCCCAGGTGATAGAAGAAAATTCTGACCTCTTTTTGCAAATGGGTAAGTTCAGGGCCTTGCTCAAAGTTAAAAAAAGACTACGGCCGCACTGCAACCCCACTAGGGGGCGTGCGAGCTAAAAGGCATCGGCAAAGGGAAATCCTTCCCTTGGCCAGAACTTCAAGGGATTTGCCTGGATCTGCCCTGAGAGAGAGAAGTGAAGGCAAGATCATGTATGGACTCAGGTACAGTAGAAAATGACAGTCTACGATTGGGACCTAGAAGAAGTCAATTTGTAATAGGTAAGGAGCTGGGGAAGGAGTGTGTAGGCAGAGTGTGTGGAAGTGGTTATGAAGGTTTTTATCACTTGTTAACACCCACTAGAAAGCATCTCTTTGAGAGAGACATTAAACAGCCAAGTAGACAGGATGACTTGACTCATAGATGTCAGCCAGCCTATTGGACAGAGGCTGACAGGCTCTGTCCTTCGAAGTTCCAGGTTTTGAACAATGGTTAAAAAATATATATGGTAGGAAGTCTACAATAGTACCACCCTAGTAGCACTGTGGCATTCGATCCCGTCAGGTCAGATCTCTGAAGCTACGCAGGGTTGGGCCTGGTTAGTACTTGGATGGGAGACTGCCTGGGAACAGCAGGCTTGGGTAAAGCACCTGGCAACCCCCTTCCAAAAAACAATCAGCCATTGAAAACCCTATGAATAGCAGAGAAGCAATAATGATAATGTTTTCCCTGTTGTACATAGGGTCGGTATGAGTCAGACACCAACTTGAGGACACCTAACAATAACAACAACATGAATAGCAGGGAAGCACTGACATAGTGCTGGGCATGGCAAGGTGTTGGGGAGGGTTTCGTTCTGTTGTGTATGGGATTACTCTAAGCAGGACCTGACTCGATGGCACCTAACAAAAGCAACATGGTAGGAAAGATGGAGCGGTGCATGGACCTTACCTGGTTCCCCTTTATACTGGGCACACTTTCACTGAGACTGAGCCAATTGCTGCTACTGCCAAATGTCCAATCAATCGGCTAAAGAGACTGGCACTGTCCCTCAAGGAGGCCAGCCAGGCCCTTGGTGGCAAGTCTATGACATTGGATCCTTTCTACCCTGGCAGGGACAGTAGTACACCCTGATAGCCAACATGGTTAGAAGGCAACACCATACATTGTAAAGTATGTAATTTTTAAATTGATCTTGTTAAATCATTGTAGATATTACTATTTGTATTACCTGTATGACCACAAAATTATGTGTAAGCAGAATCTGGGTGAATTACATTATGTTTGTAGTGTTTGGGAGGCAGGGGGTTTCTCCCCGAGAAGCTTGCTCATTTTATTAAGAACATATGAAATGTGAAAATCAAGGAAACACTGTACTCATGTTTGTAAAAATAATGATTTGGGATTTCTGAAGGTTCTTCATTATAATTGAGATAAACTTTTTGTTTAAAAGATAATTCTTCTGAGTTTTGCTTGTTAAAAATCTGAGCACCAGCACTCTTAAAGTTGAAATTGCGATTCAGTAAATACTCTCCTCCACTTTTGCCTTGGGGCAGAGTATATTTCTATGGCCCATTGACCTTGCACTTGATCATGTGTCTTGCTTTGGACAGAGTAGTTTCAGTGGAAATGATCTAAGCAGATGCCTTAAGAGTCATGGTATTGAGCCAAGTATCAGCTTAAAGCAAAGCCTCCTCTGCTGACCTACAGTCCTATAAGCAAAAGATGAACAAATAAATGCTTTTCTTTGTAACCTCCTGAGTGCTGGTGTGGTATGTTGTAAAAGACTATTGGGCAATAGGTGCCCATTGCAAACATTATCAACATTGTCTAATTATTACTGCAGGTAAAGGGCATTTACCCGAAAGTGTCTGAGCTGTCAAATCAGGACAGGTGGAAACTCTGCTTTAGAAGGACTTGGACAAGATGACTCTTCACCTAGGCAATGATCTGTGTTGTAAAACAAATTTCATAGATTTTATTGAATCTTCTGAAACTGGAAGCTCTGACAGTTATCATTGGCTTACCTTCATTTTCTCCATGCAGCATGTACATCACACCTGGAAACCCAGTAACTGAACTGTTGGACACCCAGTGTGTGTCAGAGAGTGGGAGAAATGACATTGGGAAAGGCACCACCCATTTGATATCAAAAAGAGAAAAATTCCTTTGGTGTCAGAAGTGATGTAAGAAAAAAAAACTATCCATCCATAACCCATGGAGAGGATTGTGGTCAGTGGGTTACCAAAGCCTGAGGCATCACCTTTTCTCACACACACACACAAACAAAGAACCCTACCCGGAAATTGTAGATTGGTAGAGACATAGTCCAGGAAGCTTTGGTTTAACAGATTTTAAAGCTTCTTTTGAGGGTATAGTTTGTTTTTTGATTTTTTTTCGGGGGGGTAATTCTCATGCTCCTTTTTTGCCCTGAGATTCTCTTCTGCTGAGTGTGAGATGCTGCCTCTGTAGCCTGTGAAAGTCCCTGATTACCTACAGTTGGCCCCCAACCACTGCCCCTCCCCTTCTTAGCTCCCCTCTGGGCTCTGGACTGGTTTGCCTCCTCTCCCATGCCATGTTGCTGTTTCCAACATTCTATCTTCAAGTTCCTTCCCATCTCTCTAAACCATCCCCTGCATGGCCTTATGGCTGCAATCATGATTTAATTGTTAATGAGTGCAAAATATGTCTTTTATTTGACTAAATCCACTAATTAAATTGTTTCCTTAAACAGAATGACCCACTTCCTAAATACCTCAGTCTCAGTATGTCCAAAGTTGAGTTCATTATCTTTCTCTTTCTGTAACGATTAAACTCTTCTCCCATCTCCTACCTTGACGTAAAACAAACACAAAAGATATCACATTGCTGTTGCCAAATGTCTCACCTGTCAGCTAAGGAGACTGGCACTGAGCTCCTCAAATGTTATTATCCCCCAAGAAGAGCAGTTAGGCCCTTTGTAGCAAGTTGAGAACATTGAATTCCTTCCACCCTGGGAGACAGTGGGTCATCCTGCCAGCCTCTCTCCTCACCTTCACCTCTGATACGCAATATAAAAAGTCTTGATTAAGCTTTTTAAAATTATTATTTAATTCTTTCTAACTATCTCTAGCTATTTCTAACTATTTCTAACTATTTCTAACTAATTCTTTCTAACTATTCTAATTATTTCTAACTAGGAATGGGAGACAAGAAAAAAGGCAGTGTTGTTAATGAAAATAGAATTAGAAAAAAGAGCTGGCTTGCCATAGAAGTAATTTTGACCTGGCAATCCACTCCCAAGGCAATCCAGAAGCACTCAGCCATTGAAAACCCTATGAGGGTCGCTATGAGTCGGATACCGACTCGACGGCACCTAACAACAACAACAACAAGCTGAGGTATTCACTAGCATAACATCCATGGAGGGATATCTAGCCATCAGCTGTGTGTCATAAATAAATTTGAGGATCCTATAGGTGGACGTATTGATTGAGGTGATTAGGAGTAAACAAACATTGAAAGAGAAAATGATCAATGAACAAAAGTTTGGGATATACCTAAATTTCTACACCAAATAGAAGAAAAGAATTTAGTGAGAGAGTTATTTCAGAAACAGAAGTATAGGAGGGTCCAAAGTAGTAAAATATATTGAAAGTAAAAAAGGAAAGAATTGTAAGAATGAGGCAGAGATCGCCCTTCTCCATTATAAGGCAAATGCCAAGCAAATATTGAATGAGGTTCTCTTTCACCAACTCGGTTATCAAAGATAAAAATATTTTATCATATTCTGTAAATAAGGGTGTAGGGAAAGATGCATTCCCATGCATGGTTAGTAAAGTGTAACCTGATCCAGGAGCATGGAGGCAACTAGGCAACAGCAATTTTTATGGTAATTTCTAATAGTCACAAGGTGTGATTGCACATGGTTATAATCCTACCACTTGGGAGTCTGAGGCAGGAGGATCAATATGAGTTCAAGGCCAACCCGAGCTACACAAAAAACCATACATACATATATACAAAAATAAATAAATAAAATTTCTAATAGTCAACCCAACAACATGTTTATTTATTGTAGGATTATATGTTGTAATTAAAAGCAAGAAACAAATAAGTAATCTTTTGATAAAGATCAAATTAAATAAATTATAGTACATCCATACAACAAGTTACTATGCACATTATTAAAAAGAATAACTTGTATCTGTTTGTATTAATACAGGAACTTGTCAAGATGCACTTCAAATGAAAAGGCTAAAGTGCACATGATACGCTACTACTTCTGAAAACCAGTACATGTGGGAGAGTGGACTCTTGCATATTCTAGGCAAGCACTCTACCACTGAGCTACTTCTCTATCCCAGAAGTATGCATTTATTCATATAAAATATCTCAAAAATTTCACACACATGAAACTGGCAACAGAGGAATTTGGGGCCTGGAGAAACAAAGAGTTTACATTTGTATTACTTAATATTTTTAGTATGAGTAAATATTTTTAATGAGAGACTTTGGGGTCTTGGGGTTAGTTTGGTTTGGTTTGGTGGTTTTTTCGTTTATGTCAGGTATAAAGAGATAAATGAAAATGTAATGAGCATGCTAATTCTCAGAGAATACTCTTCCTGTGGATCCTTCCTGTGGAATCTACTATAGCACAAGCTTTGTTGTTGTTGTTGTTAGGTGCCGTTGAGTCTGTATCCGACTCATAGCGACCCTCATAGGGTTTTCAATGGCTGTTTCAGGATTGCCTTGGGAGTGGATTGCCAGGCCCTTCTCCCATTTTTGCGGTGCTGGGAATTGAACTCGGGTCCTCAGAGACTGCAGCACAGCACTCTACCAACTGAGCTAAATCCCAGCCCAGCACAAGCTTTAGAAAAGCAAAAATGACTTTGTGTAGTAAAGAGCTTAACCCTCCCCAACAGAGGCCCTGGGCTTTGTTCTTACTTCCAGAAGGTAATCCCTAGGTGCTTGGACTACTGTGCCTGACAGGAGTATCTCTGTTTGCTCAAGAGCCTGTGGTCACCCAGGACAGTCTAACAGTAAGACTTAAGATGAGGGCTGGCCACACCAGAAAGAGCAACAAAGTAAAGTTGACCTTTTAGTCCCATGGCATTAGTTGGCCTAGAGATTAATCACATGGGCAATCCATTCTCCTGCCTCCCTGGTGGAGCTCCAGCAAGACCTCGAGGCTGGCATATTGTCACATATCAAGAAAAGAAGAAATGCCAGTGGGGGATCAGTGTTTCTTACCCCATAGCCCTGGAGGCTTCACCTCATAGCCGACTTTAAATCCTTCCCTATACTAACCACTGATGTGAGTATACTTGCTTTCAGGGGGCTCTGTGAGCCCCTAGAACAAACTCTTGAACACGAGCATGGTTTGGGGAGCTCTTCCAAACTCGCAGCTAGTGTCAGAAGTGAGGAGGGTCTGTGTGGATGTTGAACCTCTAACATGTATGGTTGGCCAAGCTCCTGCAGACATCGACATAAGTCCTGGTATTGAGCATCACACATATGATTGCCAAAGAACTAAGATTAAACAGGGGTTAAAAAGGAAAATTGTGGTATATAAGATCCATTTGCTCATTTTACATATTGTACAGCTATAAAAATGGAAAGGGACATGGGGAGAGAATATCCAAAAATAGGTTCTTGGTAAATATACTGATGTATTGTTATTCTAAAATGCATTTTGGTATGTATTAAGAAAAAAATAGTAATTATTGGACATTCTAATTCTATAATGTTCTGTATCCCTTAGAATTAGGTTAGTGTGAAGGAAGAGTATACAAGTGTAACAAAAGAACTACTAAAGATATCTTCTAGTTTGAATTGTGTGTGCATAGCACACACTCATGCACACAGGTGTTCTAGTTCTTCCCGTGCCAAATAGTAACCATATCATACTAGAAAAAGTAACCCAGAAACAATACATATTCCAAGACCCCAAAATGTGATTTTGAAATTCTGCCTACCACTAAAACAAAGGGTTTTTTGGAGCTAATTGCAAAGCTGTGGAATGGAATATACAAGAAATCCCTGAGAAAATCATCACACCAGGTGGCAAGGAAGTGATCAAAGACTACCAGGGTCATATAAAAAGGAATTGGGAGCCAATTTGAAGATGATTCCACTGACCAAAAATGGGATAATTGGAGCTTCACAAAGCTCAAATTCATCAGTACATCAATATGTTTAATCTCATGAATACATATCATATATTTTGTAAACAAATAGATCATCCATGGAGCAATGATAGGAAAGGAGTTATTTTCTTGAAAACTAATACTTAGAGGGAAAGAACCCATTATTTATCCCACCTTTTCAGTATGAACTGTACCACTGGGCAAGCACATAATAAATGAAGAGATACCTCTCTTAATAAAGTGGGTCATTATAAGATGTTAAAATGTTTGATGCACTCATACTTATGTTGTTGTTAAGTGAGTCTGACTCATAGCAACCCTATGTACAACAGGAGGAAACACTCCCCAACACTGTGCCATGCCTAGCACTATGTCAGTGCTTCTCTGCTGTTTACAGGGTTTTCAATGGCTAATTGCTTCAGGATAGTTTCAGGAGTGGGCTGCTAGGTCCTCCTCCCATTTTTGCCTTGCTTAGGATTGAACCCAGGGCCTCAGAGAACACAAAACAGCACTCTACCAACTGAGCTAAACCCCAACCCTTAGTAGTGTTTATTGTTGTTGTTAAATGCTGTCAAGTCAGGTCTGACTCACAGAGATCCTCTGTACAACAGAACAAAACATTCTCTGACACTGTGCCATGCCTGACACTATTGTCAGTAGTTCTCTGCTATTGATAGGGTTTTCAATGGTGGATTGTTTCAGGAGTCTATGGCCAAGTCATTCTCCCTAGTTTGCAGCACCTGGTATTCCCAGGCAGTCTCCTATCCAAGGACTAACCAGGCCAATCCTGCTTAGTTTCTGAGGTCAGGCAAGATCAGATGCTAGGGTGCTATGGTTACAGACACTAGTGCTTATAGTTACTTAATAATGTATCCTCAAAGTAGGTAAAGCTAACATATAAAACTATAATTGACAAAAACCAAAAAAGGACTAATATGTAAATTCATTATCATGTAGGAGATGTTAACATACCCCATTCAATAATTGATTGGTTGAGACAATCAAAGTCAGAACATGAGAGCCCTGAAAAGCAAATAAATAAGCTAAATCTAATGGACATTTCTAGCACATTGTAACCAACAAATGGTATCTAAATTATATACTTCTGTGCAATGATTAGTTCAGAACTGAGAATCTGAAAATAACCATTTATTCTGCCACAGTTTCTATGGGTCAAGAACCCCAAGTGTCTTAGCTGTATGATTATGCTTTAAAGTCTCTCAAAGTTGAAGTCAAGCCATCTGCCAAAGGTGCATCTCATCTGATGGCTGGACTGGGGGAGAATCTGCTCATTCATGTGGTTAATAGAAAAACTTAGTGCCTCACTAGCTGTAAGCAGAGACTTCAGGTCCTCCCCACGTAGCCTTCCCATAACCTAGCAGCTTGCTTTCCCAGGAACAAACCAGGGAAAAGAAAGAGAGAGAAAGAGCAAGCACTTAAAATAGAAGCCATGAACTTCTTCCTACTTTTTTTTCCCAGTAGCTTTATTGATATATAATTCACTTAGAAGTCACCCATTTAAGTGTATGCTTTAGTAGATTTTAGTATATTCACTATTCACAGAGTTGTGTAATCATTACCACAATCAATGTTGGAACATTTTCATTACTTTCAAAAGACATCCCATTGGCCGGGCGGGGTGGCATACGCCTATAATCCCAGTGGCTCGGTAGGCAGAGGCGGGAGGATCACAAGTTTGAGACCAGAGGCAGTCTATGTAACTCAGCAAGACCCTGTCTCAAAAAGTAAAAAAAAAAAAAAAAAAAAAAAAAAAAAAAAAGGCTGGCAGCGCAACTCAGTGTTCCAGCACTTGCAAAGCATGCAGCTGTGAGGCCCTGGGTTCAGCCCCCAGTACCACAAAAAAAAAAAAAAAAAAAGACATCCCATTCACATCCTTTAGTTTTCACTCAAAGTTAGCTCAAGCACATGTCCTATTTCTAGATAATAATCTACTTTTTACCTCTTTTTTCTTATTCTGGAAATTTCATGTAAGTGGAATCATATAATATGTGGTCATTTGTGACTGATTTCTTTCACTTAGAATGTTTCAATGTACATATATGTTATAGTATGTATTAATATTTTATTCCTTTTTAAGACTGGTAATGGTCCACATCTTGTTTATCTACTCATCAGTTTATGGACTACAGATTGTGTTTATCTTTTATCTGTTGTGAATAATTCTGTTATGGAGACCTATGTACATATTTGTATTTGAACATATGTTGTTATTTCTCTTGCATATCTACTCAGAATAAAAATTTTAGGTGAAATGAAAGCCTATGTTTAACCATTTCAGAAAATGACAGACTTTTCAAAGGCAGCTCTACCATTTTACATTCTCATCAGCCATATTCTGTGTTCTAATTTCTCCAACATACTAGGGTTCTAATTTCACCACACCCTAGCCAATACTTATTATCCTCTTTTTTATAATTGCTATGCTAGTGGGAGTGAAGTGGTATCTGATTATGGTTTCAGTTTGCATTTCTATGATGACTAATGTTTAATATTTTTTATGTGTTGTTGGCCATTGTGTCATCTTTGGAGAAATGTCTATTTTTATTTTTTCCCATGTTTTAACTGGATTATCATTTTTCTTTTAATTATTAATATGGAAGAGTTCTTTATATATTCTAGATGCAAGACCCTTATCACACATTGTTGTTGTTGTTGTTAGGTGCTGTTGAGTCGGTATCCGACTCATAGTGACCCTCATAGGGTTTTCAATGGCAGATTGTTTTGGGATTGCCTTGGGAGTGGATTGCCAGGTCCTTCTCCCATTTTTGCAGTTCTGGGAATTGAACTGGGGACCTCAGAGACTGCAGAGCGGCGCTCTGCCAACTGAGCTAAATCCCAGCCCTTACCACATATATGATTTGTAAATATTTTCTTCTATTCTCAGAATTGTCTTTTTGTGTCCCTAATAATGTTCTTTGCAGCACAAAAATTCTTAAGTTTGATTAAGTCCAGTTTATTAATTTTTTCTTTTGTTGCTTGTGCTTTTGGTGTCCTGTCAAAGAATCTTTTCCCTAAACTTAGGCTCTGAAGATTTACAACTATGTTTTCTTTCAAGAGTTGTGTAAGTTTTGGCTATTTCATTTGGGTCTTTGAAAGCAGACCATGGTGGTGCATACCTGTAATCCTAGCACTTGGGACGCCGAGACAGGAGGATCTGGCCTTTGAGGCCATCTTGGGATACAATAGGAAGTTCTAGGTTGACCTGGGCTACTAAGTGAGATCTTGCCTTAAAAAAAAAAAGTGAGTCTTTTATTCCTTGATATATTATGTAAATAGTATGAGGTAAAAATCCACTATCTTTTTTTTTTACATGGATATCCAGTTGTTACATTTACTAAACATTTCTTGAAATGACTTTTTTTTTGGTTTTGTTTTATTGTATAGTATTAGAAGCCTTGTCCCAAATCAACTGACCATAAATATCTGAGTTTACTTCTGGACCCTCAATTCTTTCCTACTGATCACTATGTATTTTCTTATAGGAGCACCCACTGTATAAGATTTGAAGTTGGGAAGTATGAGCCTTTCAACTTTATAATGGCATTTAGGGTTGTTTGTTAACAATTTGGAGTTCTTCACATTTCCATATGAATTTTAAGAGGAGCTTGTCAGGTTTTGAAAAGAATACAACTGAACTGAACTGATGGGACTTGGCATTTAATTGTATGTTGAGGATGGAGAGAAGGAAGAGCCCAGGCTGCTGAAGCCACCAAAGGGGGGAATTAACCCTTTGACTACCATCTGGACATGTGTCAAAAAATGAATTTGTGTGAATTTGACAGAAAATCAAGAAAGTGGTGGGAAAACGTATTTTACAAACTCATATTATGTGTTCCAATTATTTTGCTAGTCATGTTTCTTGTTTTGTTTGTTGTAATGAAGAGTTTCTGGAAATAAATATTGTTGTGCAAAAATAAATAAATAAATACATAAATAAAATTTGGACAGTTTTGCTAAATTCATCATTAACTAAGGTCATGTTTTGAAGTCATTTTAAATATGGTAGTACTTTCTAAAATTTTTATTCCCAATTATTTATATATCTATATGTCCAATATATATTTCTATTTTCCATATCAACAATATAATATTTTGATATTGTGTCATTTTCATGGAAATTTTTATTTCAAATTATTTCCATCTCTATACACCCTGTCTTTTGTAATGTTGCTAAACTTTCTTATTAGATCTAATAGCTGTTTTGGTATACATTTGAGGATTATGCACATAGAAAATCATGTTGTCTGCAAATAAAGGTCATTTTGTTTCCTTTTCAAATCAGTATAACTTTTATATCTTTTTCTTCTCTGTATTTTCTAGGACCTCTAGAATTTGAATTAGAGTTATGGAAATAGGTATTTCTTTTATTTTCTCGTCTTAAGAAAATAGTATTTAGTCTTTCAATATTAAGTATGTTACTAGCTGTAAATATCTTAGGTACACTTTAAGAAAATTCTTACTTCAGTGAGATTACAGTGACTACTGTATGTGCCAGATGTTTTC
Source organism: Pedetes capensis (assembly GCA_007922755.1). NCBI lineage: Eukaryota > Metazoa > Chordata > Mammalia > Rodentia > Pedetidae > Pedetes > Pedetes capensis. The sequence goes on along the minus strand of VMDO01021627.1, from coordinate 3,329 downwards.
TCTTCTGCCTCTATTTAGATAACCATGTTTTTTTCTTTATTATATGGATGATATGGAAAATTGCATTAATTTAAAATTTTTTGGTCAAGCTTTGCATTTTTATATTAAAACTCTTGATTATGATATAGTATTATTTTTGTGTATTACTGGATTCAATTTGCTAATCTTGGGTTAAGAATTTCCAAACTTTGTTTAGCAGTTTTCTTTTCTTGTAATAATTTTGACATTACTGTCAGATAGACCTTATTAATTGAATTAAAAGTTCCCACTTTTATGTTCTCTGGAAGTTTGCTTAGAATCTTTTTTATCTGTTACTTGAATGTTTTGTTTAGTTTCTTTTTTTCTGTTACTTTGTTTGTTTGTGGTACTGGGGATTGAACCCAGGGCCTCACGTTTGCATGCTTTGCGAGTGCTAAGCTGCACCCCCAGCCCATTTTTTTACTTTTTTCACCCAGGGTCTTGCTAAATTATGCAGACTGCCTCTGGTCTCAAACTTGTGATCCTCCTGCCTCCACCTCCCGAGTCACTAGGATTACAGGTGTGCACCACCACACCCAGCTTGTTTTGTTTAATTAAGTAATTAAACAAAAAGTAATTAGTTACAATTAAATAATTTTTTTAAAAAAGAATGCAACTAGGATCACACTGTATATGTAAATCAGTTTGGGACAAATTTATATACCCCAATGGACCTTTTGATCATTAACATGAGATGCTTTCCCATTTATTTACATCTTTGTTAGTTTCTTTTAACAATATTTTATAACATTCACAGAAGTTTACAGTCTATTATTTTTATGCTATTGAAAATACTGTCAAATTTATTTTTGAATAGTTCTTTGCTAGTGTCAAGAAAAACAATTTATTTTTCTTATATTGATCTTCTACCCTGCAAACTTGCTGAACTCATTTATTAGTTTGAATAGCTTTTTAGTGGGTTCCTTAGGATTTTCTGTCTATAAGATTATGTCATCTAAGAATATAGTTTTACTTCTTCTTTTCCAAGCTTGGTAACTTTTATTTCATTTTCTTGCCTAATTGTCCTAGACAAAATTCCAAGACAATGCCAAATGGAAATAGCAATTGTAGGATCTTTATCTTGTTCCTAATCTTAGGGGAAGTATTTAGTCTTTTGCCAGTAAGTATAATGTTAGCAGTGGGGTTTATGTAGATGCCCTTTATCAGATTAAGGAAATTCCCTCTCTGCCTACTTTGTTGCTTTTTATCATAAAAAATTGTTTGATACTGTCATATTGAATAATAGATACTTTTTGCCATCTATTGAAATGCTCATATTTTGAAAATTTTTTCTGTTGATAGGGTGCATTATACTTAGCAGTTTTCATGTGCTTAACTATTATTGCACTCCTGGGATAAATCTCACTTGCTCATAGTCCATAATTCTTTTTATATGTTGTTGTTGTTGTTAGGTGCCGTGTATCCAACTCATAGTGACCCTCATAGGGTTTTCAATGGCTGAGTGCTTTGGGATTGCCTTGGGAGTGGAGTGCCAGGCCCTTCTCCCATTTTTGCGGTGCTGGGAATTGAACTCAGGGCCTCAGGGACCGCAGGGCAGAGCTCTACCCACTGAGCTAAATCCCAGCCCTCTTTTTATATGAGTCTACACTTATTTTGTTGTATTTTAGTAGGTGTTTTTGCATCAATATTCATAAGATATTGTTTTGTAGGTTTCTTGTGATGTCTTCATTTTGATTTCAGGTAATACTAATCTCATAGAATGAGGTGAAAAGTGTTCCTTTCTGTTCTATTTCTTGGATGACTGTGTGAATAATTAAAGTGAATTCTTCTTTAAATATTTTTTACAATCCACCAGTAAACCCATTTGGTCTTGGGATTTTCTTTATGAGAATTCTTGATTACTAATTCAAGTACTTGTTCTAGCTCTATTTGTATTTGCTATTTCTTTTTGATTCCATTTCAGTAGTTTGTATCTTTCCAGGAACATGTCCATTTCAACTAAATTACCTAACTTACTGGCATACAATTGCTTATAACATTCTTTTATCATCTCTTTCATTTCTATAAGATTGGTAATTATATCCCCCTTTATCTCTGATTTTATTAATTTGGGACTTCTTTCTTCATGGTTAAAGTAGATAAGTTTGTGAATTTGGCTAATATTTTTAAAGAACCAACTTTTGGGTTCATTGGTTTTCTCTATCATTTTTCCATTTTGTATTTTCTTTATCTCCTCTATGGCCTGGACTGGGAGAAGGGGGTAGCAGTGCACTCTCAAACCAATCCTGAAACCATCAGCCATTGAAAACCCTTTGAGGGTCGCTATGAGTTGGACATGACTTGACGGCACCAAACAACAGCAACAACATGGTCTGGAGAGAGAAGTAGAAGGGGAGATCATACTTCAAATGCTATATCTCTCACTGTTCTTGCCAAATGCTAGTAGATTTTATTGAATAAATGTTTCTTCAACTGCCATGTGTCCTTAGGACCATTTCCAGCGATTTTAGATAGTTAAGATTTTTATTAGAATTTTCATTGGTTTCACTAGGGAATTCATCTGTGATATTTTTATTGTTGTCATGCCACAGGTCCTTTTTTAAATTTTTTTATAGCCTCATGTTGGAAGGGACAGGCTGTCTATCTGAGCCAGTTGTCATCTCTGTAGCAGAAAAACCAGCCCAAACAAACTTTTGGGGAAAGAAGTTTATTGGGAGCTCACACTTAGGGAATCAGTCCCTAATGGCTACAGGACAGGTATATCAGGCATGGCAGTGGCAGGGCCTTTTGTAAATGACCTCACAGCATGGCAGACCAGGAACAGAGTGGGACCATGAAAGAGTTATAAAAATTCATCACTAGCTGGACCAGAAATTAAGATTCAACAAATTTAAAAGATCTCATACAGCTCATGTTCTCTAACCCTGAGATAATTAAGATAGAAATAATAACCAAAAACGTATAAGAAAAATTTGACTTGAAATTATGAAACACACTTATATGTAATGCATGGCTCAAAGACAACTCATAATTTGTTGTTAGGTGCTGTCAAGTCGAGTCCGACTCATAGCGACCCTATGTACAGCAGATCGAAACACTTGCCAATTCTGTGCCAGGCAAACCATCTTATTTATGTTTAAACCCCTTGTTTCAGACACTGTGTCAATCCATCTGGTGGAGGGTTTTCCTCTTTTGCGTTGACCTGCCACTCTCCCAAACATGATGTCCTTCTCCAGGGATTGTTCTCTCCTGACTACATGTCCGAAATATGTAAGACACAGTTTGGCCATTTTTGCTTCCAAGGAGCACTCTGGTTGTACTTCTTCTAGGACAGATCTGTTGGTTCTTTT
>VMDO01021626.1:0-35064 GCA_007922755.1 Pedetes capensis | reverse complement strand
GAAGGTGCGTCTGACTCATGCCATGGTATTTTCAGTGGCATCATATGGTTGTGAATGCTGGACATTGAACAAGAGAGACAGAAAAAGAATTGATGCTTTTGAATTGTGGTGCTGGAGACGTCTATTGAATATACCATGGACTGCCAAAAGAACCAACAGATCTGTCCTAGAAGAGGTACAACCAGAGTGCTCCTTGGAAGCAAAAATGGACAAACTGCGTCTTACATATTTCAGACATGTAGTCAGGAGAGATCAATCCCTGGAGAAAGACATCATGTTTGGGAGAGTGGCAGGTTAACACAAAAGTGGAAAACCCTCCACCAGATGGATTGACACAGTGTCTGCAACAATGGGGTTAAACATAAGTAAGATTGTCCACCTGGCACAGAATTGGGAAGTGTTTCGATCTGCTGTACATAGGGTCGCTATGAGTCGGGCTCGACTCGAAGGCACCTAACAACAACAAGGGGTGTGTGTGTGTGTGTGTGTGTGTGTGTGTGTGTGTGCAGGTGGGTGTGGGCGTGGGTGTGTATGTGTATATATATGTTTGGGCTGGGATTTAACTCAGTTGGCAGAGTGCTGCTCCGCACTCTCTGAGGACCCAAGTTCAATCCCCAGCACCACAAAAATGGGAGAAGGACATAGCAATCCACTCGCCAAGTGATCCTGAAAAGGAATCAGCCGCTTAAAACCCTATGAGGGTCGCTATGAGTCAAACTGGACTCAACAGCACAAGAATAATAACAACAACATATATATGTTCACATAAAATACAAGGCTCTTCCCAAGGAAAGCAACGAACATTTATTGAGTGATTACTATGTGCGAGTCCATTTATCCTATCATGAAGTAGGTATAACCCCACTTGACAGTGGGAAAAGCTGAGACTATAAGGAATTAAGCCCCCACATATCTGTCAGCTTGTGTTGTGGGGTGTTGTGTGTTGCTGTGATGCTGAAAGCTACTAGTATTTCAGATATCAGCAAGGCCACCCATAGTAGACAGGCTTCAGCTGACCTTCCAGAATAAGACAGGCTAGGGAGAAGGACCCAGTCGCCCACTCCTGAAATAATTAGCCATTAAAAACCCTATAAATAGCAGAGAAGCACTGTCAAGTGCTGGAAAATGAATGCCCTAGGTTGGAAGGCATTCAAGAAATGACAGGGAAAATGTCGCCGCCTCAAAGTAGAGTCAACCTTAATCATGGGAATGGAGTGAAGACCCTGGGACTTCCTTTTGCTGATGTGGCACCACTCTAAATGAGAAGAAACACAATGGCTGAGACAATGGGCTCAAACATAAAAAGATCACATTCATGGTGCAGTGTTGGGTAGTGTTTTGTTGGGTTATACACAGGGCCTCTATGAGTTGGATCCAACTCAATGGCACCCAACAACAGTAAGGAGTTAAGAGACTTGTAAAATATGGAAACCAACCTTAGTATGCACTGTTAATGGCCCTCCCAAGTGACTCACGTTCTTCTCTATCATTTCTGTCTGCCCTTTGTCTGGCCCTTGTGGAAGGTTTTGCTTCTGATGACCTGCTCCTCAGGTTCCCCTCAGAGGCCTACTGAGGGCCGTGAGATCCACTTCACCTTTGTCCCAGGAGAGCTCTAAGGACACAGGAGTCAAGCCCACCTCTCCTTCCCAGCAGGAAAGCCCAGCCCCCTGGACTGGGCAGGACAGTGCTGTGGTGTCATTTGCTGTCTCTTGCCAGGCCTTTTCCCCAAATGGAACTTTTGCCCAGCTTTGTCCCTTTCTCTGCCCTGTCCACTCCCCCTTTCCTTACTAGTTTGTCCTGGCATCCCTTTTAATAAGTCACAGAAAGTCTCATGTCTGAGACTGCTCAGGGAAGCCCAATCTCAAACAGAACTCGTGTCTGTCTGAACTGAGAGCCTTTCTCTTGCTAATGAGATGGGATGGTAAACAGAGCACAGCAGAGAGGACAGAATGAGCATCGATGGTGACTGCATCAAGAGCAGGGGAGGGCCTGCTGAGCTCAGGAGGAAGAGCAAAGCCTCCAGGGGATGAGAAGCTTAGGCCAGGCACCAGAGCCTGTGTGGCTGCTAAGCTCAGCAGAGAAAGCAAGTGAGCAGGGCAGGGAAGTGTGACGTCACACACACACACACAAAAAGGCTGTGGCATGGGTGACGGAGGTGACCGCAGAACAGAGGGACTTGTCCTGCTCTGACGGAGTGGTGGGAGATAGTGCAGGACAGAGGATCAGGGCCACACCAGGTGGGGCTTCTTCAGCCTCAGGCCAAGGAGGGTAAGAGGTGGTGGGAAGAATGGGCCCCGCACCACGATCACCCTGCCTATGGATGTCTACAACAGGCAGTCCAGTTCACTTAGCGGTGAAATGAAAGGAGCCACTTCGAGGTTTAAATAAGAAGAGAACAATTCAAACCCCTGGACCATTATGAGAAGTTCAATTGATGCCTTATTTTTTTCCCCCTAGTTCTCAAGATTGAGGCTCAATTCTGCTAGAGAAGGCACTGCAAAGACAGTGAGCAGGAAAATGGAATATTCGTCTGAGGCTAGGAAGGGAAGGGGGAAATGAAATAGCGAGAGGCTAAATAATAAGTACCAAAACATAGAGGAGGGTGTTGTGGTTCCACAGGAAGAGCCCCCCCAAAAGGCTCAGGTGTTGAAGATTTGGTCCCCAGCTGGTGGCAGCACTGAGAGGTGATCGGCTCAGGACAGTGCTAACTTCATCAATGGGGTAACTCATGGGTGAATTGAGAGCGAAGGGGCTGCTGTTTGGAGTTGGGGCCTGGTTGGAGGAAGTAGCTCACTGGGGGCCTCTCCAGGGCATATCTTGCCCCAGACCGTTGTCTCTCTGCTTCACAGCCTCCTCTGCCACACACTTCCACAGCCACAAAATTCTGCCTCACCTCTTGCCCAAAGCAATGGATCCAGCTGACCCTGGACTGAAACCTCTGAAACTACCAGCCAAAATAAATCCTTCCTTCTTTAAATTGTTTTTCTCAGGTATTTCATCACCATGCCTAAAGGCTGAGTGACACAAGTGGGAAGCCATTCGAATGTCCTATAACACAACAGGGCAGCTATGGTCTGTAACAGTTAATTATACATTTCAAAATAACTAGAGAAGAATTTGATGATTTCCAACACATAGAAATGGTCATATCTGAGGAGATGGAAATGCCAATTAGGTTAATTTGATCATTACATATGGCACACATCTATCTAATAATGACACTCTACCCCCTTTGCAAGTACAAATATTATATGTCAATTAAAAATGAAATTGTATGAAAAAAGAATTCATAGGAAATCTTGGATATGCTTCTATAATCTCATAACCTAAGTGAATAGCTCTTAATGTAATATCAATGGAATCATTGTACCTTTGTACGAAAAAAAATGAACCACGTAATTAGTTTAAAAAGTAAAAGAAAATGAAGTATTTAATACAAGAAAATTTGCATTAACAGTGGAGAGCTGGACAAACTGCCGATACAGATGGGAGGCCTGGAGACTGGTGGAGAGGAGTCTGCAGTGGTCTCAGTGTGAGGGGTTTGGGCCCATCCTAGGGAAGCGGAAGTGGCAGTGGAAAGGAGAGGCATTTCCAGTGGTGTGGACAGGACATGCGGTCCGGCCTTTGTGAGTAAGTGCCTTGGAAGCCAAAGACAGAATGGAACCTAAAGTGTCTCTCAGGTCTCCCTATCTCATCCCTGAATACACAGAAATGGGAGAAGAGGTGCTAGCATGTAGGGTGGAGATGGGGAATTGGATTTGGTGTATGAGGAGCTTGATGTTACATCTATACTCCCCAAGAAACATCAGTCAGGTCCAAATAGCCAGGAAGACCTGAATTCAAATCGTAACACTGTCACTTACTAGCTGTGTGACTGGCTAACTTTTAGGACCTTCTTGAGCCTCCATTTCCTTATCTGCAAAGAGAGAAAATGAACACACCATGGCTTTAAAGATGGGTGTGTACAAAATTATCTGGCAGCTGATGGATACCCAACAATGCTGCCTTTTATTTTTATTTTTTCATGTCCATCAGGCAGTTGTGCTTGATCTAGGGGTTGGGCTTGGACTAACTGTAGATTTTGAAAACAATAGACAAGAGGAGACAGCTAAAGCACAGGCAAAACTGAGATAAATTACTTTTGGGGGGAAAAAGTACTGTCAAAACCAACAGGCTTTAAAAATAAATTTTAAGTTGGTTGGCTTCTTCTGTTTTCCCATAAGGAGCATAATTCAATTTAGCTGTACAAACATTTATGTCCCAGAAGCAGTGGAAATGGGAATCCTGAGAGGCATGACATGCAGTTCCTGTCCTAGAAGGCTCATAGTTTTTTAGAGGGAACGGATACTTAGAATACCAACAGGACCACAGCCTGGGAAGAGCTGGATGAGCAGCATGAAGGGTATTCCAAGGAGGGAGTGATGCATTTTGCCTAGAGCGCTTTGGGAGGAAATTGCTGGAACTCTAACATTTCTCCTGAAGCATTAAAGACACATAGTAATTTTCCAAATGAATTAACTATGAATAATATTATACACTTATTAGTTCTAAGACATCAGTTAATTCAAAGACATAAAAATGCTCCCAAAATCTCAACCCTAAATTTCTAGCTCATTATGACAAAAAGGAGCAGAGGGCTGAAGAATTATAGTTCCAGGAACGAAATTTTCTAAATTCTAATTCATACTAATCTACACGAAGATCTGTGATGTAGTTAGTGAGGGTTGGCCACAATCACAAAGACATCAGTCTGTGTTTTTATGAGTTAATGGGTGTGGTTTTTGATATTGACAGGTGAGAAGATTTTTTACCCTATGAACTGAATGACCACTACAAAGACGAGAATGATCCAGCTAGAAATAAGCTCTTAGATTCAGCAGATTCAAACCCGTCTTTTGCTTTGCTTATAAGGAAAAGACACCAGAGAGGGAAAGGGATTCACACAATGTCACCTGGCTGGGAAGAGCCAGGACAGAGTCCAAGGGTTCCTGCTCCCAATTGAGCACTCTTTCTACACTACTACCCCGCCTGCCAAATGAACCATTACCTCCAGCTCCCCAGTTTATACTACCAGCAGCTCCATGTCTGCGTGTACACACTCCTAAACCAACCCCTAAATGTGCCACTACCTCCTCTGTGTGGAGTCCCATGGCTCTCCAGGGGACCATAATTCTGCAGGCAAGACCTCCCCAAAGTACTGGATTCTTGGCTTCCACAAGAGTTCCACAAATAGCCTTATCTGATATTCCCCACCAATCAAGGCAGGAAGCTCTGCTAATTTCATTAATAACTTAATGAGATTATTAACAACTACTCAGTGGGGGAAGATTTGGTCTTTCCTCTAGGTTGTGGGAAGGCATCCATTTTTCACACAATTATAGCCTAGAGGATACCATTGGGCTGCCAATTGTGGGCTTATTAGGAGGAATTTGGACACGAGATTGGATTTCTATTCCTGCACAGAACCTTTTGTTCAAAGCAAATGAACTTGTGTTCCTCATGTTACTTTATTAATAAATGTAGTCCAGGAAACATTTTTTCTGAAGGACTGGCCCAGCAGAGGAGGGATGAGATATTGCACCGGGAGGTAGGGTGCCTGGCTTTCCAGTCCCAGCCTCCAGCAGCCAGGACCAGGAACAGATCTAAATTTGAGCTCCATGGTTATCTGTAGCACTTCAGAGTAACTCATGAATCCTGGGTGTTGCTGATCTAATGCCACACAGGCTGAGTACACTTTGAATTCTCTGTTCCTGGGCAGAATTATGTTTTGTCAGTGTGTAATACCAGTTAGTTCAGCCTGCTCAGATGCTCTGACAGAATGCCAATGACATCATGGGAGCAGGGAGGCAGTTAGAGAAAACTGACATGAGGGCACCTGAGGAAATTGATTTCGAAAGTCTTTTTCCAGCCCACGATTCATTCACTGAAACTCAGCTTCCATGACCCTGCCAGTCTGAATTCACTTCTGTCCCTTTTGCTCTCTTTTCTTGAGATTTCAGTTAACCACATGCAGTGAGGCTCTGCCTGGCTTCAGGATGTGGGGTGAATTTACCCCTCTTCACCCAGGAGTGAGCTGTAGGCACGAGCTCACGAGAATCAATTATGTGCGTTTCTTCCTGACCCTGAGTTCAGCTACATCATGTTGATAGCTTTGGTGCATTTTTAACAGAGAAATTGGTAAACATCACAAATCAGAGCTTTGTTTTCTTTGTTACATATCTACCAGCCATACCAATACCTACATCCCCAATGCCCAACATTTAGGATGCAACAAAAACATACTTGAGATTTGATGGACAAATTGATGACCAGAACCAGCCAACCTGAGTACCAACAGGTCTCAGGCAGGCTGAGCTCTAAGTAGAAGAGAGGTAGAAAACTGCCCAAGTAGCCTGCATGAGAGTAGAAAACCAGGGCAGTGGCTTTATACCTGGGCTTCACAGTAAACTCACCTGATGTGCAGCCCACAGCCTGATCCCAAATCCCTGAGGTGGGGTTGGACATCAGTATTTCCAAAGTATTCCCATATGATTTCAAAAAGTGGGTGAGTTTGAGAACCAGTGTCCTGAGATCATGGCCACCATGACATGCTGCCTCAATTCCCTGGTGATGGTTAATCTTGGCACCCTTCTTGATGTGTCTGTGAGAGGGTTTCTGTGGGCCAGGGAACTGAGTAGGGAAGACCCACCCTCAGTGTGGACTGCACCATCCAATTTGGCTCAGATGGGACAGAAAGAGGAAGAGGGAAGCTCACACATGCCTGACATTTCTTGAGCAGGTGTATGTTTTGCTGCTGCTGTGGATGTCAGACTCCATATCCTCCTGCCTTTGACCATGAATTTGTACCAGTGACTCTCCAGGGGGCCTTCAACTTCCTTTGAGCCTGCAGCATTGGTCCTTCTTGTTCTGAGACTTACACCTTCTGGACTCGGCAGCTACTGATTTCCATGGCTCTCCAGCCTACATACAGCCATTGTGGGCCTATTCAGCTTTGTGGGATTCTTCTGATCATGTGAACCAATGTAATAAATCCCCTCCTTACATGTACATTCTATGGTTCTGTTCCCCTGGAGAACCTTGACTAACACATGCTCTAAATGCCCATTCAATTCTTGCCTATCACTTTAATGGAGGAAGTTAGAGAGTCAAGTAAAGGAATGACATTCCATTGGTAGGATTGTTGTTGTTGTTGTTAGGTGCCGTCGAGTCGGTATCCGACTCATAGCGACCCTCATAGGGTTTTCATTGGCTGACTGTGTCAGGATTGCCTTGGGAGTGGATTGCCAGGCCCTTCTCCCATTTTTGCGGTGCTGGGAATCGAACTCGGGACCTCAGAGACTGCAGCGCAGCACTCTACCAACTGAGCTAAATCCCAGCCCATTGGTAGACTAGTGGCCATCAATGTAATAGGAGCTGGGTTACTGGCGAGTTCTCCTTCCCACTTGGTGTGATTTACAATGAGATGATTATAAATGAATCACTAAATGTGATTTATTAGGTGACCATTTAAGAAAGAGCATTATGACTTGTCCAAAAAAGAACAATCCCCAAAGAATCACAGCTCCTCTCTAAGTCACTTGTGTACACCCACTGCCTCTGTCTTCCTACACCTGAATGCCACTGGCACCCCTTCCCTACACAAATGCATGCCTTTTATTTTCTCTCTTTAAAGGGCCACACATATGCCACCTCTTCTTTGAAGCTCTCTGTGATCTCTCCAGCCATCAGCAGAACATGGCAGCAAAAGCTTTGGAGTCAAATAGACTTTGAATTCAAGCTCCACTCCATAGCTGTGACAATTTGGCAAGTCACTTAGCTTCTCTGAAGTGCATGTTCTTCCAGCATAAGATGATGTAGATAACAAATAAATTGGTATCATGGATGAGAAATGGGAGGGAACTGGACCATGATATTTCAGGATGTCTGTGGTACTCTTTACTGGTCATCCCTTTTGGTCACATCCCTTTCTGACTCTGTTTCCTCCTCTGAAAATGATGGAATCAGACCACATGCCTAGATTGTCCTTTTCAGTTTGAAAGGGAGTTATCGCCTTTCCCTCTCACTTGGCATTTATCTGCCTTCCATGGTGACTGATCTTTTTCTGTATTCAAATTATCACCCATCTTGAGGAGGAGACCACAGAGAGTCGTGAATGTGCCTTATTTGCCTGTGTATCACCAAAGCTCAGCACAGTGCCCTAACCTTTGGACATTTATCACATTAAGCCCCCAGCCCCTTAGCTCTCTCCTGCTTTTCAAATGCTTCATCAAATGAAGGGACAGCTCCAGCCTATTACAGAGCCATCGGATGCTTCAGCATCATGGCCCTGGGTCCCAGTAGACCTCAAGCTGCTGTAGTCATTTGTAAATTGCTCAATATGTGTCAGACACCAGAAAAGACCTGTGGATATGTTTGCCAAATTATAAGAGCCCCATAGTAAATTACCAAAGGATCAGCCATGGGATTTGGACAATGTTCTTTCATTTGTCAACTGCCTGGAATGATGCATGGTGCCATGAAGAATGCTGCATGGTGTCATCTGCATGTGGCCAAAGTAGAGCAGCAGAGGTTTCACCATGCTGTGGGGCCAGAGGAATTTCCTGACCACTCCGCTTCCTTCCTCCTGAGGTCCCTAAGTCATGAGGTACATCAGCAATATCTACCCAGTAATTGCTTCTTTCCCTAGGTGTGCCAGAGCCAATGTGTATTTTATTTCTCCTTAAGTGAGGATTTGCTAGCGGGTCTGTATTTTTTCTCAACTAATAACAAGTGACAGCAAAGTGTGAAATTGGCTATAACAAGCACGGAGAACTGAATTTTCCAAACTCCCAAACAAGCTACAAAATCAGTAGCTGGCCCTCAAGATCCAGTAGTATCTAGTGGTTTTCTTGACCACAAATCCCTTAGAAGGGTCAAGGTGATCTGGCCCTGGACACCCTCAGATTCTGGAGTTGAGAAATTGGTGATTCTACAACTACTGGGAAGTTTTATTGTTGCTGACATTGGCTCATTTGATTCAAGAATCCCAAAGGATTGGGCAATGTAGAAGAAATGGACTTCTAGAGATGAGATTTCAAGCATTGCTCCCTTGAGGACTTGATATATCTATGTGATTTCGACTTTTCACATATAGAAGCTTTCTAGCATGGGAGAAATAAAAAAACTCCTGAGATGTGTTAGAGGACCTCATATTCCTCACAATCACCCTGCCTACTAGTCATGTGATTTGAGGCCAGGACCAGCCCTATGACCACACAGCTAAACCCTACACAACTCCAGGCTGCACTATTTCCAGAAATGTCAACAGCAATGGCTTCCGCTGAGCTTGTGCAGCGGGGCAGGGAGGTCTCATCTCTCGGAGCTTAATTTCCTCATTTGTAAAATGGAAATGATAATATCTTAGTCATAGGCCAACAGGGAGAATAAAATTGGGCAAGTGTATGAATTGGGTCATTTTTCTTTCCACATCACAAAGTCCAATCCTATGTCCTAACCTTAGAGGCTGGAGGCCCAGAGCATGGTAGGATGAGATGTGCCCCTGCCTAGCTCTCAACTTTCCCCCTGTCCTGCCCCACTCACTGTACTTTGGCTTCTGTTGTTACGAGGTATGCTTCTGTTTGTATGTCTCTCTTCTATCTTTTTCTGTAATTTATTTTTGTACTTTATTTGCTCCAGCTTTATTGAGGGACAATTGACAGACAAAAATCATATGTATTTATAGTGTACAATGTGATGTTTCGGTGTGTGTGAAATAATCACAATCAAGCTAATTAACATATCCATCATCTCATACAGGTACCATTTTTATTTTGTGATGAGAACATTTAAGATCTCTCAGCAAATTTCAAGTACATAATATGGTATTATTCACTAGAGCCACCATGACTGTACATTAGGTCACCAGAACATATTTATCCTACCGTGGAAACTTTGTGCCCTTTGACCATCATGTCCCCATTTCCCCCGCTGCAGCCCCAGACAACATTCTACTATGTCATAATGAAATGCATGTCAGAATGAAACACACTGAGTTGTACATTAAAAATTTCCAATAAAAAAACAATTATTCTATTCTGTACTTATACAAACTCAGCTATTACTTATTTATTTATTTTTTTAGCGTCCACATATCAGTTCATGAGGAATTTGTCTCTCTGTACCTGGCTTACTTTGCTTAACATAATGATCTCCAGGTGCAACCATGTTGTTGAAAATGACAGAATTTCCTTCTTTTATAAGCTGAAAGCTATTCCTCTGTGTGTGTGTGTGTGTGTGTGTGTGTGTGTGTTTGTACAAGTGAGCATGCATGCACATAGGCACATTTTCTTTATTTAGCCATTGGTGGACGTTTAGTTTAATGCTATATTTTCTTATTGTGAATAATGCTGCAATGAACATGGGGGTGCAGGTACTTTTTTAAGATACTGATTTAATTTCCTCTACTCAATTAGTGGGACTACTGAATCAGATGACAGTTCTATGTTTAATATTTTTGGGGAAACTCTGTATTATTTTCCTTAATCTCTGTACTAATTTATATTCCCATCAAGAATGGCCAAGAGTCCCCTTTCCTTCACATCCTTGCCAACACTTGTTATCTTTCATCATTTTGATAGTAGCTATTCTAACAGATGTGATATTTCCACATTGTTTTTGCTTTGCATAATTTGATGATTAGTGATGTTGAACCTTTTTTCTTTTCATATACCTGTTAGTAATTTGTATGTCTCCTTTTGAGTAATGTCTCTTCAGGCCCTTTGCCCATTTTATGTCAGGTTGTTTTCTTGCTAGTCAGTGGTTTGGTTCTGTATATAATTTAGAAATTAATCCTTATCAGATATATGGCTTGCAAATATTTTCTACCATACTATAGGTTGTCTCTTCAGTCTATTGATGGTCTTCTTTTCATGCAAAAACTTTTAGTTTGATGCAATCACATCTGTCTGTTTCTGCTTTCATTGACTATGCTTTTAGGGTCATATAAAAATAATTCCCCAGTCTAAAATCAAGGAGCTTTTTTCATATGTTTTCTTCTAGGGGTTTTATAGTTTTGGGTCTCACGTTTAATTATTTAACACATTTTCACCTGATATTTTTATATGATGTGAGATAAAGGCCCAATATCATTCTTCTCTATGTGAATATCCAATTTTCTCAACATCATTTATTGAAGAGACTTTCATTTCCCCATTGTGTGTTTGTGGTACCTCTGTCAAAGATCAACTGACCCAAAATGCAGGGACTTATTTCTGGGCTGTTTAATTCTGCTCCATTGGTTTGCATGTCTGTTTTTATGTCATCACTACTGTACTGTTTGGATTACTATAGCTTTGTAGTATAATTTGAAATCAAAAAGTCTGATATTTTGGCCATTTAGGATCATTTGTGGTTCCCTATGAATTTTGGGACTTTTTTCCTATTTCTGTGAAAAATACCATTTTAATTTTGATAGCTATTGCACTGGATCTATAGATCACTTTGAGAGGTATGGATATGTTAACAACATTGATTATTCCAATCCATAACATAAGATATATTCTCATTTATTTGCAACTTATTCAATTTCTCTCATCAGTTTCATGGGCAGCCTTTTCATTTTCTTGATTCATTTTAATTTCTATTTTTATGTTATTGTTAATGAGACTATTTTCTTGACTTCTTTTTAGATAGTTCATTATTAATCTAGAGGAATCGAATTGATTTTTATGTTTATTTTGTATCCTGTAGCCTTCTCTATTCATTTATTAATTCTAACAGGTTTTTTTTTTGTGTGTGTGTAAAATCTTTAGGGTTTTCTATATGTAAAATCATGTCATCAGCAAACAGAGACAATTCTGCTTCGTCCTTTCCTATCTGGATGTCTTTCATTTCTTTCTCTTGCCTAATTGCTCTGGTGAGGATTTCCTATACTATGTTGAATAAAAGTGGCAAGAGTTACATCCTTGCCTTGTCCTGACTTTAGCAGGCAATATGATTTTAGCTGTGAGCTAGCCACATGAGGCATTTCGTCAAGGTACAATCCTTTTGCACCTAATTTGTTGAGGGTTTTTATCATTAAAGGATGCTGAATTTTGTCAAATATTTCTTCTACATCTACTGGGAAGATCATATGACTTTTATCTGTCATTCTATTGATCTTCTTTCTCATTATTGTTAAAATTTTCTATTTCTTCATGATTTAGTGTGAGTAGGTTGTATGTTTCTAGGAGTTTATTCATTTCTTCCAGGTTATCCAATTCATTGACATATAATTTTCCCTAATCATCTCACGGGCTAGGAGTTAGCTCAGTTGGTAGAGCACTGCTCTGCAGTCTCTGAGGTCCTGAGTTCAATTCCCAGCACCGCAAAAATGGGAGAAGGATGTGGCAACCCACTCCCAAGGCAATCCCGAAACAATCTGCCATTGAAAACCCTATGAGGGTCGCTATGAGTCGGACATGATTCGATGGCACCTAACAACAACAACAATCATCTCATGATCCTTTGTATTTCAGCAGTATCAGTTGTAAGGTCTTCTCATTCATTTTTAATTTTGTTTATTTGAATTTTCTCTTTTGTTCTTAATTAGTCTAACTAAAAATTTCTCAATTTTATCATAAAAAATCCAAACTCTTTGTTTCATTGACCTTTTATTTGCCTAGTTTATTTCATTTATTTCCACTCTAAGTTTTACTATTTCTTTCCTTCTCATACCTTTGAGCTTGCTTTGTTCTTCTTTTCTAATTCTTTGATGTGTAAACGTTAACTTGAGAGACCATGTTTCTTTTTTCTTAATGTAGGCATTTATCACTAAAACGTTTCTTATTAGAACTATCTTTCTGCATCCCACTGGCTTTGCTATGTTTCATTTTTATTTTCATTTTTCTCAAAATAGTTTTTG
Organism: Pedetes capensis; assembly: GCA_007922755.1. Taxonomy (NCBI): domain Eukaryota; kingdom Metazoa; phylum Chordata; class Mammalia; order Rodentia; family Pedetidae; genus Pedetes; species Pedetes capensis. Next base: position 22,184 of record VMDO01021626.1, on the reverse strand, counting down.
ATTTCTCTTTAGATTTCCTCTTTGACTCCCTGGTTATTCAGGATGTGTTGTTTAATTTCCACATATTTGTGAATTCTCCAATTTTCCTCCTGTTGTTGATGCCTAGTTTCATAGCATTATAGGAGGAAATGATACTTAATATGATTTCAATCTTTTTGAATTTGTTAAGACTTTACTTGTGGTCTAATTTGATCTATAGTAGAGAATGCCCCATGTGCACTTGCAAAGAACATATATTCTGCTGCTCTTGGATGGAATGTTCTTTATCTGTCTCTGGCCCATTTGTTCTATAGTATTGTTCAAAACCACTCTTATTATTGATATTCTATCCTGATGAGCTGTCTATTGCTAACAGTGAAACACTGAAGTCCCCTACTACTGTTGTGCTGCTGTCAATTTCTCCGTTTAGCTTGTAAATGTTTGATTTATGTATTTAGGTGTTCTAGTGTTCACTGCAAATATGTTTATAATTACTACCATATATTCTTGACTCTAATAGCATGCAGATTGGATCATATTCGAGGGTCAGCCCTCTCAAGTGCTCTCATGGGAATCCAGTCCATACCTGATTCTAATTCACATCTGATTTCGTAGCCCTCTAAAATTCTTGAAACGATGCAGATTAGAATCAAGAATATTCAGTATATTCTCTTGGTTAATAGACCCCTTTATAATTATTTAATGACCTTATTTGTCTCTTGTAACTGTTTTAGACTTAAATTCTATTTTGTCTGATGCAAGTATAGCCACCACTGCTCTCTTTGGTTACCATTGTCATGGAAGATCATTTTCCATTCCTATACTTTCAGCCTATATGTGTCCTGAAAGCTAAAGTAAGTCTCTCGTGGGCAGCATGAAGTTGGTTCTTGATTTTTTAAAATCCATTCAGTCACTCTACCTTTTGATTGGAGCATTTTACTATTTACACTTAAAATATCTATTAATAAGAAGGGCTTACTGTTGACATTTCGATCATTGTTTTCTGACTGTTTTGTAGTTCCTTTCTTCCTTTCTTCATCTCTTACTGACTTTCTTTGTGATTGGATGGTTTTCTGTTGTATAGGCTATCAGTCCTTTCTCTTCATCTTATGTGCATCTATTGTAAATTATCATGAGACTTACACAAATATCTTATAACAGTCTATTTTAAACCGATAACAACTTAACTTTGACCACATACAAAAACTCTACTTTTTAACTTCTCTTTTCACATTTTATGTTCTTAATGTCACAACCTATATCTCTTATATATTGTATAATCTTTAACAAATTATTGTAGATATAGCTATTTTAATACTTTGCACTTTTAACTTTTATACTAGTGTTAAAAGTGATTTAAGTACCACCATTATGGTAATTGAATATTCTGAAATTGACTGTTTTTATCTTTACCATGAGTTTTATACTTTCATGTTTTCATACTCTTAGTTATTATCCTTTTATTTCAACTTGAAGAACTTCCTTTAGCATTTCTTGGAAAGTTAGTCCAATGGTGATGAATTCCCATAGCTTTTCCTTGTCTGTGAAAGTCTTTATCTGTCTTTAATTCCTGAAGGACAGATTTGCTGGGTATGGTACCTGTGATTGAAAAGTTGGTTTTTTGGTTTGTTTGTTTTATTTTTGTTTATTTTCCTTTTCTTTCAGTACTTTGAATATATCATTCCACTCTCTTCTGGTCTGCATGATTTCTACTAAGAAATCAGCTGATACTATTATTGGGAGACAAGTTGCTTTTCTTTTGATGTTTTCAAAACTGTTTTTGTCTTTGACTTTTGAGTATTTGAGTCTAATGTCTCTCAGTGAAAATTGTTTTACATTTAATCTATCTTGAGGAGCATTTGGCTTCATGAATTTGGATGTTCATTACACTCTCCAGATTAGGGAAGTTTTCTGTCACTATTTTCTAAAAATAAACTCTCTGCCCCTTTCTCTTTCTCTGCTCCTCTAAAACTCCCATAAAGCAAATATTAGTTTGGTTGAAGGGCTCCCATAAGTTTCATAGGCTTTCTTCACCTTTTTCATTCTTTTTTTCTTTTTGTTCCTCCTAATGGGTAATTTCAAATGACCTCTATTTTAGCTCTCTGATTCTGCTTGCTTAAGACTGATATTGAAAGTATCTATGAAAACTTTCAGCTTGAGTCATTATATTGTTCAGTTCCACAATTGTGTTTGATTCCTTTTTAGGATTCTTGTCTCTTTGTTGAAACTCCAATCTTATTCATGTATTATTTGCCTTATTTCATTTAATATTTTTAAATATGTTCTCTTATAGCTCACTGAATTTCTTTAAGAGGATTATTTGAATTCTTGTCAGGAAGTTTGTAGATCTCTAATTCTTCATGGTTGGTTATTTCTTTTATTCCTTTGGTAATATCATACTTCTCTCATTATTCATGATCCTTGGGATTCTTGTGTTGGTGTCTGCATTTGAAGAAGTAGGCACTCCTTCCAGTCTTTACAAGCTGGATTCAGCAAATTAAGTCCTTTCCAGAGATTCTGAGTGGACTGCCTGATGGGATCCACAAATGAACTTGATGCTAGAGTCCTCAGATGAGAGGTCCTAGTGCCTGGATCCACTAGGCTGAACCTGTAGCTTGGGTTTTATGAGAGGCCTGGCTTGTGTGTTCTTGGGGGAAGGCCCAGAAACTGAATGCATTAGGTTGGTCCTGGTGCTCAGGCCTATGGAAAAATCAACTGACTCACTTTATTTCCTACCCCCTCTGGAAAGCATTTCTTTCCTTGATGTGCTGTCCAGGATTGGGTGAGGGATGATGTAGATAATGTGAAACTGTCCTTCCTACCCTCTCTAGTGAACCTCACCTTATTTCTCTGCTCCATCCAGGTGTTGTAGTCTCTCACCTGGATTCCTTAGCTCCTATGAAAGTATTTTTGGCTCAAGTTAATGTTTCTATGAAAGGATGAGTGCTAGATACTCATCCCTTCATCTTGCTAATGTCATTTCTATGTCCACACTCATCTGTGTGTGCATGTGTCTTTACAGATTCTACTTTCGTGTCTTAAAACAACTTGAATCATTGTCAACTTTCCCTCCTCTGACTCAGTCCCTTTCACAACCTTTAAGGTTCTGATCCTTTTTGAAAAGAATGCCATGCCTTCCAGGAAGCCTTCTTGGGGACGTTCAGGGTTCAGGATCTCTTTTTGAATAGGACTCCAGTAGCTCAAGAAGCAATAGCAAGAATTGACAAATGGGATTGCATCAAATTCAAAAGTTTCTACACAGCAAAGGAAACAATTATCAAAGTGAAGAGATAACATATAGAATGGGAGAAAATCATCATCAGCTATTAATTTAACAGGAAACTAATATCTATAAAAATAAAGAACTCAAAAATTAAATATCATATGAATAATCAAATTAACAAACAGACAAATGAACTGAACTGAGAGTTCTCAGAAGAAGAAGTATAACTGGCCAATAAATATATTAGCCATCCAGGAAACGAAAATCAAAACTACATTGAGAGTCCATCTCACCCCAGTCAGAATGGCAGTCATCAAGAAAACAAACAAAAAATACTAGTGAGGATAAGGGAGATGGGGAGGGAACCCTTATACCCTAAAGATGGGAATGGGTATTAGTGCAGCCACTATGGAAATGAATACAGTGGTTCCTTAAAAAACTAAAAATATACCCACCATATGATCCAGCTATACCAACCCTGGGTATCTACCTGAAGGAATCAGTCAACATACAATAGAGATACCTGCATACCCATGTTTATTTCAGCACTATTCACCATGGTCAATCAGCCTAAGTGTCCATCAACAGGTGCACGGATAAAGAAAATATTGTGTATATACACAATGGGACATTATTCAGCTATAAAGAAGAACAAAATCATGTTGTCTGTAGAAAAATGGATGGAACTGAAGATTATCATGTTAAGTAAATAAGCCAGATTCAGAAAGACAAATGTCACATGTCACAAGAGACCACTCTTCTATACACTGCTTTGTGATAGGATCCAAAACTACATTTCTGCTTTGCTAGCTGGAGCTCCATTGGGTATTACCTGTAGAAGTAACTGGAGGAAACCAAGGTAGGATGAGGAAGAATAAGTTCCCATCCTCCATTTTCCTTCCTATAAACACCCTGTCTGCTTCCTCTTCTGGGTGGCATCACTCCAGTCTTGCTGTTGCAACCCAGCAGTAGTAGTCTAGCCCAATAACATGAGTTGGATCCAGATTTCAGGTTTCTCTACAATTTCAGAACACACTTCACTTCATACCCTCAGAAATACCAGCACTATACAGTTGGTGATCCCTTCTTAGAAGTCCTACTCCCACAGGTTCTTTCTTCTACCTTCAGAGCAAGTAGTCCAACAGGGAAGTTTGAGCTTAGTTTGAGCTCTGCAGGGTCTCTTCTCAACGTTTTTACATTCTAATAATTCTAACATCTTCATTTTATTCCTCAATTCTGCAGATAGTGGTTGCTTTTAGCAGTGGCTATATCTGTAATAACTTATGATTTCCTCTTTGTCCTTTATGTTACCTAGTTAATAACTCATTATTCTCAGGCAATAATTCTTTTGATCGAATTCTCTTTGTTAAAATTTTCAGTATGATTTCTCTTTCTTGACTGGACTCTGATACTTCCACACACAACCTATGACTTACATCTATCAAACGGCATATCAAACACACATAGTGCTGTTATCTATCACTAATCTTACTAGAATCTTATTTCTACCCTTTGGGGCAAAAGTAGTGTCTGGCTCAATGAACACTGGTGAATTTATGAATAATAATAGAATAAATGAAAGAATGGGTGCCTATAGGAGTCAAGGGTTCAGGGTACGATTGAGAACTCTGCCAGGCCCCCTTGTTGGGGTGGTTGTGGGGGCAGAGTTCATCCCCAAATGTTCCAATGTAAAAGAGAAGTTCACTGTTGAGAAACCATGGAATCATATCCCAATTAGTCCATGAGAAACTCTGTCTGTAAAAGAATGAGCCTGGTAGACTTGGGGTCAAATATTGGCTCTGCAACTTAATCACTATGTGAGTCCTTGAGCAAGTGACTTAACCTCTTTGACCTCAGTGTTCTCATTAATAAGGTGTAGATGATAAGGCTTGTTTCAAAGGATTCTGATGAGGAATAAATGAAAAAATATCTATGCAAATAATCCTATTGTAATAGATGGCACAGAATAGGAGCTAAATATTTATGAGTCATTCCTCTTCCCCTCACCCCACCCATCTCTTATCTGCCATAGCCTAAAGCGTTAGTGAGAGTGAGAAGTATTTCATTTTTCAAAGATGCTCTGGAGAGAGGACAGACTGTGATCAGTCTTCATCGCCGTCATCATCATCGTTGTCATGATTGTGATTAAGTGAAAACTCAAGCAAGGCTTGCTGCTTAGCATGTTTTCCTTTATATACTCCTCAGAGCAACGTTTTCCTTACCGTTTACAGGTGAAGAGATTTTCAGGAGTTAAATTATTGCACGGGGTCCAACAGCTAGTCATTAGCAATACTATAAATGGAACCCATGTCCGTCTGGGCCCAAGACTCCTGTTCTTCTCTCACACTGCCTTCTGACCGCAGGCAGTGATAATCAGATTTATTCTGTATCTTCACGTTAAACGGATGCTGGCTCCATGCTTGCCTAAGGTTTCTGCAACACCAGCACTTGGCCAGACTTGCAGCCCTTCTCTGCCTCCCTTGTCTTGCCCATGCCTCTGGCAATAGCACCTCACTCCAGCTAAGATGCAATTGCCCATTTCATGCCTGGCCCTGTGGTAGACAGAGCAATGGTGGCATTTGTGGTCCTAATGCCTGAATGGGCATCTCCCTCAAAGACCACCTTTTCCATTCCTTCCTGCTCTGCTTATCAGCAGGGTGCAATCTTTTGGGCAAAACTTTGTTGAGAGCTTGATCTTTCATTCTCAACCCTGATGCCCAGTTATAAAAGCATGGAATATGGGAGATGGAAAAGGGACAGGAATGAAGACTGCCAGTCTGGGCTAGTTATTTTGTCATCCCCTTCAGATCTACCTCTTTAAGAAGACTATAAGCTTTCTGTGAACAGGGAACCAGGCTTATATATTCTACACTCACTACCCCTCCCACCACACCACCCAGAGAAGAGCCAAATACACAATAGACAATAACTAGAAACTGCCCAGGAATAGCCGCATGAACCAGACTATAGTTTTTGTTCTATGATTAAGTTGTTTTGGGAAAGTCATTCTTCATCTCTCTGGGCTTTGGTTCCTTCATTTGAAGGGGGAGTAGTGACCTAAGGTAGAATAGACATGAGTCAGAGAAACCTGACTGGATCCAGGCCATGGTCTTTTCTGTGACCTTACACAAGATGCTTAATTTTCCCTAGGGAGATTTTCTCCTCCATCAAGTAGCAATAAGAGCATACAGTTATGATGAGGACTAAGTAACTGCTGAGCCTAGAGTAAGGATGGGTTCTTGCCCCTTCCTGGAAAAGGAGGTTACACTGCATGATTTCTGAGGCCCCTTTGGGGCCTGCTCCCCCGATCACTGTGATGGGCTCTCAGTTCTATGTGCTTCTTAGCACTTATCTGCACAGGAGAAAGACTCCATACTTGATAGCTGTCCCTAAACCTGGCACCATCATGGGTGGAAAAGAGGTAGGGAGGAAGAGTTCCTGGGGCCATTTCATTTTGCCTTCCTACCATGGATTATGTCCCTGTGATGGGGACCACAGGATGAGTCTGGAGGAGATCAAATAACCATGACTGTGCATGATGCTGATACCTGAGGTGCTCAGCTCCCTCCAAGGGGTGGGGTATGAGCCCAGTATACTCCCAACTCTCTTATAACACACAGCCCACCCTTACCTAACAAATTTGTTTTCACAGAAGTTTCCATCATTCGCTTACTTACATCTACCCACATCCTGGCCCTCATCATTCCACCCTCATTCCTCACCTACAGCTCCCTAAGAGGTCCTCTGCCTCCACTCCCAGCCTGCTCCAACACTGATATTGGGTAGCATTACAGGCATAACTCCCCAGCATGGAGGCCACAGCTCTCTGGCTTCTTCATCTGTCTGTTATCTTCAAACTTGTCTCCGGTGGGTATGTATTATTTTTATAATTAAAAGAGAATCTTTTAAATTTACACTTAAATCCAATTGTATCTGTACTTACTGCCCTATACTCTCCCCCACTGTCTTCAGGATAACGTTGAGTACCCTGAGATTAGAATGTAGGTGTTTCTTCTGCCTCTTCTCCTGAAGTTTCCCACAAGAGCTCCTGTATACACATTAGTATTAGTTTGCTTTCTCATCGTTGAGACAGAATTCCTGACATAAGCAACTCAACAGGAGGAAAATTTTTATTTTATTCATGGTTTCAAAGGGTTTAATCCATGGTTGCTTGGCCCTTTGCACCTGGGAAGAACATCATGGTCAGGAACTTGTTGAGGAGGAGACTGTTTACCTCATGGCAGGCAGAAAATAGGAAAAGAATACAGGAAGGGACCAGGGCAAGAGCCCCCAAATACACATCCCCAGGGACCTACTTCCTCCAGGTAGGCTCTACTTCTTAAGGTTTTCAGAACCTCCCAAAAGAATGCCACCAGCTGGGGACCAAGCTTTCAAGATGAGTCTTTTTTTGGGGGGCGGGGGGACTCTTCATATCCAAATTTATAGCCATACTACCTTGGCATCCAATCTCATCTGATCTTGGAAGCTAAGCAAACTCAGGCCTGGTTAGTCTTTGGATGGGAGAATGCCTGGGAACACAGGTGCTGTAGGCTTGGGAAAAGGACCCAGCAGCCACTCACAAAACAATCAACCATCGAAACCCTGTGAATAGCAGAGAAGCATTGACATAGTGTAGGGCATAGCACAGTGTCAGGGTGTATTTTGTTATGTAGTATATAGGGTTGGGGCTGGGATTTAGCTCAGTCAGTAGAGCCCTGCGCTGCAGTCCCTGAGGTCCTGAGTTCAAGTCCCAGCACCGCAAAAATGGGAGAAGGACCTGGCAATCCACTCCCAAGGCAATCCGGAAACAATCTGCCATTGAAAACCCTATGAGGGTCGCTATGAGTCAGATACCAACTCGATGGCACCTAACAACAACAACAGTATATAGGGTCACTAAAAATCAGACCCAACTTGACGGCATCTAACAACAACAACTTCATATCCAAACCAAAACAACATCACATAGAGGCACAAGCTTCTTACCAAATGACCCATTCTTCCTTATTCGTCACAGCTCTGAGCCACCATTTGTACTGATCCACTTGCCAGGAATGCCTTCATTAGTGTTCTCCCAGGTAAGTCTCTACTTAGTCTTTGAGATGTGAACTAAAACATCACCTCCCTTGGGAAGTCCCCCCTGATGACTCCTCAGTGGCCCAGATCTGCACAGTTAGCCATTGTATGCCCTTATGCTGTTGCATCACCTACTACATCTACTGGAGGTATGTTAGTCAGCTTTTTGCTGCTATGATTAAATGCTTGAAAATACAACTTAAAGTGGGGAGGATTTATTTTGACTCATAGTTTCAGAGATTTCAGTCTATGGTCACCTGGCTCTGTTGCTTTAGGTTTGTGGCAAGGGAGAAACATGATGGTGGAAGGGAGTAATGGAGGAAACTGCTCACCTCATGGCAGCCAGGAAGCAGAGAGAGAGACAGGAAGGAGCCAGGGACAAGACCCACCCCTCAAAGTCATGCCCTGAGTGACCAATTCCCTCCAACTAGACCGCACACATTGTAAAAGCCCATTCAGCATGAACTCAGCAAAGAATTAAGGCATTGATGACGTTTGCACCCTCGTGATCCAATCACCTTTCAGTAGTGCCACCAGCTGGGGACCAAATCTTCAACACATGGGCCTTTGAGGGGCACATTTCATATTTAAACCACAATGGAAGAGAATATCATACTCAACTGTGATCATCTCTTTGTGCCCCATCCTGACTAGATCATGAGCTCTCCTAAAGCAAGGACCTTCATCTTAGTCATCTTTACATTACTAAGGCCCTTCAAAACACATCTCCTTTGCACATACACACATATACATGCACAATAATTACTACTATGTTAGGTGAATAACTACTAGTCAGGTGAATAAAAAATCATGGTTTTTGCCCTCCTGGAACCTACAGTCAAGTAGAAAAGACAGATCCGGAATGAATAAGCTGGCAACTTAATATGAAATTAAAATTGGGGCTGGGGTATAGCTCAGTGGTAGAGTATGTGATTAACATTCAAGAGGCTCTGGGTTCAATCCCCAGCACTACAAGGAAAAAAAAAGGAATTTAAATTATGAAGCATGTAGGATGCAATTGGTGCTATGATAAAGACTAATTAGTAGAAGGGGATTATTTAGAATTTTCCTAAGAGGCCTCTCCGAGGAGATGGCATTTGAGCTGATGTCATAAGGATCTGAAGGATCCATCCAGCTGAAGGGCTGCAGAGAGCCTTCAAAGAAGCAGCAGCAGCCTATGTGAAGGTTCACAGAATGGGTGAAGTCTTTTGAGCTGCAACAGAGGCCAGGGACCTGGCAGCACAAGAAGCAAGGCTGAGCAAGGAGAGAAAGCAGAGGAAGGAGAGGGGCAGAGCGTGAGTTCCCTTCCAAGTGCAATGGGAAGGTGTTGACAGATTTTAAGTGGGGTTGTGACATAATTGTATCTGAGTTTGAAATGATTGTTCTGACCTTCAGGATCCTCATCTGAAAATAAGGCTCACACCACCTCCTTTTCAGTTTTTTCTTAGGTGACAGTTCCCTTTAAGATGGGGACCTCTAAGCCAGACCTGAAAGGTAAAAGATGATAGCCCTGGGAAGGCACGTAGGCTTCTCGTACTTGGCACATAATAGGAACTCCTTGAGTGAATTTTTTGATGGGCTATTTTTTTTCATTGTTTTGCAAAACAATGTCTGAATAGCTTGAGATTTGGTCAAGGTCTATCTGTCAGGAGGGATCTCTTAATTTCTGGCAGCTAAAACATCGTGGCCATTCAGTGGTGATTTTTTATAGAGACAAACAGCTGTCTGTGGGAGTGGGCCACCAGCCAGATCTCCTCCTGTCCTGGTTTGATCTTGCCTTACTGAAAAGTGATGATTTGGAAGACCACAGTGCAAAGGACTCTTTGAAATAATCAAAGCAAATCACATCATTTCCTGAAAACTGACACCCAGAGAAGGGAAAGAATAGTTGGAATGACAGAGTAGTCAGCACCAAAAGCGGTTTTAGAGCTCAAGCCTCCTGACCCAAGCCTAGAGTTCATGCCCCTGCATCGGCCGGTCGAGAAGAACAGCTTGGAGACTGAAGGATGAGCCCCACCAGGGAGCCTCTGAGCTCATCTGCTGCCAAACTCAAGTTGCAGCATCTTTACTGTTGCTAAACTGCTTGCCCTGGGGAGGTGAATGTGCCTGTGACGTGAATGAAGATTCACCCTCCATGACGGCTGGCTTAACACAGCATGGCTTGCCCTGCCAAACAAGCAGGTGGCTGTGTTCTAGGCTGCACGTGCTGGGATGAGCAGTTTAGTAACTTAAGGTACCCAAAGACTGGAAGACATTATCTGGCATCCAGTTTCAACCAGGGCTTCAAACGTACAAAAAATTGGGTTCAGGTTTGGGTCTAAGCTCAGTATGTTACAGTTTAGAGGGCTTGGGTTCAATTCAGGTTCAGCTTTAAATCCTATGCATAGATAGCATGGTTTCACACGGAACCTGAACCCAAATCCTGGCCATTTCTGGTTCAAGCATTTTTAAAATTTTTCTGAACCTGAACCCGAACCCAAACCCAATGAGAAATTATGTTTAGGTTCAGCTTTTAAGTTTTTCCTATCATTAGCAATTTTATTGTATGTAAACATTGAAAAAAATGAAAAAAAATTTATTAATCTATCTACACATAGAATTGTCTGCAGCCATAGCCCTGTGGCATCCGATCCCGTCAGATCTCGGAAGCTAAGCAGGGTCAGGCCTGGTTAGTACCTGGATGGGAGACCGCCTGGGAACACCAGAAGCTGTAGGCTTGGGAGAAGGACCTGGCAACCCCCTCCCAAAACTCAATCTGCCATTGAAAGCCCTATGAACAGCAGAGAAGCACTGACAATAGTGTTTCCCCTGTTGTACAGAGGGTCGCTATGAGTCCGATACCGACTCAACGGCACCTAACAACAACAACAACACATAGAATTAAAAATTTAAACCCAAACCTTCTAAATTTTAACATATTGAACCTGCACCCAAACCTGAACCCAATTTTTTGAGAATCTGATGCCTTGATTTTAGCCTCAGCAGAGAAGTGCAGGCCTGAAGAAGGGAATGATTTGCCCAATGTCACCTGGAATTCACGGTGGAGCTGCAGTGAGGGCGCAGGTCTTCTAACTCCTGACACAGTGCTTTGTCCACTGTACGTCAATACTGCTTTGCCACTGCATCCCACTTCCTTCTAAACCAGGCCTGTCTGAAAGCTTGTATCAGCTTCTCTATCCTTTTCCTCCTGTGACCTTTTCAGAGAACTTCTGAAAGCACCCGCCAAAAAGGTTGTTGATTCTAGGATCAGAGCTGCTTTAAATGACAATTTCTAAGTAACACAGCAAATACTCTAAGGACAGGGTGTTTAGTGTAGGCACATAATAACAGCCTTCAACACACACACTCTATCCCCTTCTCCCGCTCCATCCATGCTAAAGGAGGGACTTGTGAATTGCTTATTTAGAAACATAAAATCAGAGGATTGAAGAGTAAACTCAGGTTGCCAAGCACGGTAAGGGCAAAATAGGATAAGAACTCAGCATTTAAGTCTTAACTCTTCATCTCTGGCTTTGGGGTTCACCAACTGCTTTTGTGTGTGTGTGCACATGAGCACACACAGTATATATTATTTCCTCATTTGGTGCTCAGAAAGATCAAGTAATAATTATGCATTATTATTCATACCATTTTACCGATGCAAACATTTTATCATTCCCCAAATATGTTTGTCACTACTATGTGCCAGACCCTATGTTAAGCCAAGTTCCTACTCTGATGGAGCTGATGCAGCACCAGAATGAAGAAACCAAGGACCATAGAGTTGAAATGACTCACCCAGCCATGTTCAATAGTAAGCCACGCTTTGACTCAGAGTCTCTGTTTAAGTCTCATACTATTTCTATGGTACCAAGTGGTATTTTGTTAAGACTAAAGATTGAGACTGGGACAAGACAATCCCCAGGAAAGGGACTTATTCATGTTCTTTGTCCTTCTAAGTCTAGGGCAAGATGGTTATCTGTCTTTGTCAAAGACCGGTATGCAGTAGCTCTTACAATTATGTCTTGGTTCAGCAGAAAGGAAGGAAAGAGCAAGAGAGCAAGAGAGAAAGACAGACAGAGAAACAGACAGACAGAGAGGCAGAAAGAGGTGCCTTGGGGCTTAGGCCCAGGCTGCCTTGCCGAAGGAGAGGAATGTATGTCAGGATCCACAACTGTCTAGAGATTTGTTTCTGGGACATGAGGAGGACCTTCTTTCTTTGCACATGCCAAGTCATCCCCCATGTTGGAGACCCCCCTCCCCATTTCTCCATCCTTGAAGAGTTCCAGAAACCCCATTGTGTTCTGAGTGGAGCAGTGTGCAGTTATGGCCTCAGGATCCACCCAGAATCAAACCTCCCATACACCTGACTCCTCCTTGCCCAATGTGAAAACCCCAGCCCTCCCACCACAGGGGTACACTAGTTCATAAAGAACACGCCCATTTATTTTTCAAATGGGAAGGGACCATCACAGAAGGGAGCGGAGAGGGGTGGCAGGAAGGATATCTAGGTAAGAGAGACATATGGCCCGGGCTCACTTCTGGACTTCATCTCAAATGTAGACTTTTGATTCTGAATATGATTATAAAAATAGATAAGGCTGCTTGGCAATGCCTGAAACATGAACTTATTGAATGCAACTCTTTTACATAGCCTACCATTTTGTAACCTTGTTTTATCCTTTCTAGAATAGGATCTCCAAAGATGGGAGTGACATTTGACGTGAGAGACTCTGAAAAATACCCTTGGGAAGTCAAAGACAGAGGGTATAACCTTGACTCCACAGATGGAGACACTGAGGCCCGGAGCCCTCAGCTCAGAATCAATTAAAGAATAGCCTCATTCCAAATGGCTGGGAGCATCAGAGAGATTCCCCAAGGCTGTGTTGTCCAGTCGGGGAACCACCAGCCACAGGTGGCTTGGTGAGTACTTGTAGCTGGCCAGGTCAAATTGAGAAGGGCTGTGAATATAAAATCCACATCAGGTTTCTCAGATTCAGTGCAAAAACAAAAGAACATAAAATATCTTATTAATCATTTTTGTATTTATTACATGTTGAAATTATAATATTACTTTGGATATGTTGGGTTAAATAAAATATACATTATTGAAACTAATTCTAGCCCTTTCCCTTAACTTTTCAAAATGTGGTTATTAGAAAATTTTAAATTATGTATGAGGCCCACATTATATTTCTATTAGGTGGCGCCATTCAGAAGGGAGTACCATTTATCCCAAACCCGTGCTGGCGCATGTTGCAGCAGGGGGCATGCCTGCTAGACATTTAGAAACCGCTGTGGAGCATTGAGATGAGCTCTTTCCCATCTAATAGTAATGATCTGAATTTGGGGTTGGGATGAGGGCTTTCAGACTCCCCAGCCCTGTTTTGAATCCATGGACATCCATTGAGTGGGACAGGCCAGTAATGGGAGGGGGGCACAAAGGGCAGACATTCTGGGAGAGAATGTCGCACTAAATGTAGGCTAGCTCTCTATAAATCACCTTGATCTGTCACTAAATTAGATGGCAAAATGAGACATCCATGCGGAAATGAAATTGCACCTGTACTAGTAGCACAGACCCACCCCAACTGGCTATGTAGGAAGGGCTTGTCATATGTGAGATTTAGGGAGGCTCCAAGTCCCTGAGTCCTCTCCTGAGCTGGTATGTGGGTCAGCCCTTAGCTGCCACATATGTGACCCTCATCACCTGATCATTCCTCTTATGCTGGATGTTTCCAGAGGCCCAGGACCAAATGAGAATAAGCCCCAGAGTGATGTTGGGACATCTGGGGCTGGACCCCTATGTTCAGACTGGGGGATAACTTTTGTATAACCTAAGTAGCTGTGGGAGAAACATACAGCTGCCCCTAAGGTGTCAGCAAGCCACAGGTCTCCAGTGGCCGCCCCTTCTGAAGAGGCCTCTGTCACAGGCCCTAGCTGGGTGCTCATGATGTGTGCAGTCCATCTGGGACCAAGTCCAGCTGATCCATCTTCTGTTCTCTGGGGCCTTGAATAGATCCCTTCATATTTCCAGGGCTGAGTCTTTTTTTTAATAACTTGGGTGATATTGGTCTGGATGATGACCTTGGGGTCTTTTCAACTCTCACACACGCTCTATGACTTCATTCCAACACATACATACATACACACACACACATACACACATACGCACACATGCACACAAATGCTTTCACAAATATAGAGACAGACACACATGCACAAACACACACAGACATACACAAGCATCCACAGAAACACACACCGACTACCCACACAGACACATGCAAACGTACATATATAAATAAACACAATAACTAGGGACAAATGGCAACAAAAGCCTTCACTGCTTGCCAAAGAAACACTCCTGGGACCCACTTAATCCAGGTCCAGAGTGATGACACACAGACACTCAGATACATACCCCACGGCTCTTCCATGAGAATGTGCATCACTCCTCACACCTGCTCCCCTACCTGTGGACTGCATGCTATGATCTGATCACCCAGAGGCGAGAAGCATGCTCCCTGCCCTGCAGGTAACCAACTTCATGGCAATAGAGTCAAGTCACTGGTAACACTGGCTGCTTTCCCATGACCATAGCCTGTGTTGCCAGCCTCCCTCCGAATGGCTTCTCCATCTCCAGGAATACATTTGAGTTCCCCATGGCACTTCCTGCCCTCCTCCTTGGCCCACCTCTTCTTCCCCCCTGCTGAGCTCCCTGAAGAGCAGTTACATGACTGCTCTGTCTCTGTGCTTCTGGACACTCCTCGGCCTCCACTCCCCGGCCTCCACTCCCCGCTCCAACAGAAACCTCTCCAGCAGTCACCAAGGGGCTGTCTCACTGCCAGATCAAATGTACTCCTCGTCTTCCCTTGATCAGCCCTTCCTCCCACTTCCGACTCTACAGCCCTCTTTCTGCTGGTGCCTGGGATGCCACTCCCTCTGGCCCCTCTCCCTTCTCAGGAATCAGCCGATCCTCCAAATGCTCCTGGCTCCCAAGGTTGTGGCCCCAGTCCTCATGAACACTTGGGCCTCCCCTCCTTCATCGCAGGCCAACAGCTGTCTGCTGGGCATCTTCGCCCAGGCCTCCAGTGGTCCCCACCAGCTGGCCAGACTGAGCTGGTCACCTCTGCTCTGCTCTGCCAGCACCTCCCTCTTCCCTCTCTGATTCCATTTTGGTGGTTGTACCATCGTCCCTGCCTGGACTGAGCCAGGAGAAGACTGCGAGTCAGTCCAGATTTCCTTCTCATTTCCTGGAAGCCATTGCACTCAAGTGGTCATAAAATCCTGATCATTTTACCAATGAGACACCATAGGCCCACCAGCCAACCTCACCAGCATCCCGAGGGCTGCCTTGATGTCTGCTTTTGACATGCCCTTTCCAGGCTTCCTTCAGTTCTCACGGCAGCGACCATGTGGGGATCCAGTCCCAGCAACTTTGTAATTCAGCCTTCCCTTGACTTCTCAGCCTTTACATGCTCCTCCCCCACA
Organism: Pedetes capensis; assembly: GCA_007922755.1. Lineage (NCBI taxonomy): Eukaryota > Metazoa > Chordata > Mammalia > Rodentia > Pedetidae > Pedetes > Pedetes capensis. The sequence goes on along the minus strand of VMDO01021626.1, from coordinate 6,433 downwards.
CAAACCCAAGGCACAGATTCCAAACTCCCCTTGCTCCACTCCCACTTCCAGTTACTCTCTCTTGCAACTGGCCTGAGGACTTCCAGAGGCTGAATAGCCTCCTTTGGTGGTTCCCCACCTTAAAATATTTAAACACCCAGTGCCAGTGTTGTCCCTATTCAGAAGCTTTCCCTAATGAGCCTATCCCAGCCTTTGGACAGCATTATGTACCCTTTCCCCAGCCTTATAGTGGCCTGTGTACATTTCCAATATAGTACTTACACAATGCAATGTTATTGTATGTTTACATTTTTTTCTCTCTCACCATACTGAACTACTTAGGACAAGCACTGCTTTATTTATGAATCCCAGAGACCCTCTATGGTCCTAGTAAATAGAAAACATTACATAAATGTTTACTGAGTGAATGGATGAATGAACAAGGCAGAAAAACTCAGGCCAGGGAAAGCATTCAGGTCCCATTCAAAACTCTGCTTTTTTTCTAGGAAGGTCAGCAGCTAGTATGGATTCCTGGTGACACCTAGCAACAGTTGCCATGACAACTGGACACACCATGTTCACAGGGCACTGCCCTCTTCATCTCTCCCTTCACTACAGTGCACTGGTGATGACATCTCCCCGCTTCAAGTCGAGAAGTAGTTGAGGACAGCTTCTGGGAAACATGGCCATGTGGCTCCAACCCCCTAGGGTGGGGGTCCTGATGGTGAGGGAGACAATTGAATCCCATAGAGTCAGATGTGCTCTGGAGCTCTAGGCAAAGGGAGAAGGAACAGACTGGAGCAAGTGGCAGGGGACTCCTGGGGGCAACCAGAGGAGAAGCTTGTCTGAGGGGTCTCCACATCAATGGGGAGCAGAGGAGATGCTGGTGTCCCTGGGATTGAGTGGGGTTCAGTGTTGGGAAGGTGGGAGACAGCCAGCCTGATCTGGCTGGAACTCTGACTACAGGCAGAATGCTGTCCTCCCAGACTCACCCACTTCAAGGGCCCCTTCTAAGACCCCTCCCTGGTGCAGCTCCTATACTTCTTAAGAGTCCCACACTTGCAATAACAATTTGATGCCAGCAAGACCCCTTCAGAAGAGAGAATGTATCTTTTCAAGCATCCCTACATCCTGGGTCCCCCACGTGTCTGTCAGTTTGTCATGCTGTGGGGGCTTACATGTTGCTATGATGCCCTAAGCTATGCCATGGGTATTTCAGATACCAACAGGGCCACCTATGGTGGACAGGTTTGAGTTGAGCTTCCAGACTAAGATAGACTAGAGAGAAGGACTCAGCAACCCACTCTCAAAACAATTAGCCGTTGAAAATAGCAGAGAAGCACTGTGGACAGCAGGGAAGGACTGTCAGATATAATGCCAAAAAATGAGCCTCCTAGGCTGGAAGGCATTCAAGAAACAACTGGGGAAGAGTTGCCTTTTCAAGGTGGAGAGGACCCTAATGATGAGAATGGAGTAAATCCCCTGGGACCTCCTTGTGCTGATGTGGCACAACTCAAAATGAGAAGAAACACAGTGACTACAACATTGGGCTCAAACATAAAACGATACTGTGCATGGCACAGTGTTGGGTAGTGTTTCCTTCTGTTATACATGGAGTCACTGTGAGTCAGATCTGACTCTATGTCGTCCAACAACAGCACATCCCGGGTGTGCAGTAAGTGCCTGACCTCTTGTGCATGCACAAGAAGGACTTGATGAATGAACACAAAACTGTACTGAGACAAGAGGGTGCCTCAGGGGCCAGGAGGAGGAGGCACTGAGGACCCATGCTGTGCCAGTCATATTGCATGGATGTCTTCATGGAAGAAGAGGAAGCTAGGGCTCAAAGAGGGTAAGTCCCTTGTCTAGGCCAAGCAGCTAAAGGAGTAGAGTCAGCATTTGAAGAAGCCTCTGGCTACAAGGCCTATGCCCATTCCTTTACCCAAAAGCAGAGTCACTGGGGCAGAAGTGAGGTGTTCACTCCTCTTCACCTGCTTTCCTTGTATCACTTCCACTCCCTCAAGGTGGGCATGCACGCTTCAGCCAGGGGCACCTATCACCTGGACAGAGGGGCTCCTGTTCTCTCCCCTTGGAGCCCTCAGTGCCTGGCCCTCGAGGATGGAGGTGTGGAGTACATTGTGACCAGAGGGTGCTGGGAGGGGCAAAGCGGAGAGCATGCCGGTCTCTCCAAAAGGAGAGCTCAGGCCAACCAGCAGCCCAGAGGGCAGAGCCTTTCTCCTCTCCCAGAGCTGGCCTGGGTTCATTCCTGGCAGGTCATGACAGCTGGATAGTAGAATGAAAGGAATCCCCATTATGTGCCAGGCATTGCTCTCAGCTCTTTATGTGAATTAACTTATATCACACTCTCAGTAGCCTAGTGAGATAACCTCTGCTTTGAATTCCCTTTTTACCGAAAAGAAGCCAAGAGATTAATTTAGTCAAGGTCACACATGGCTATGTGGCAAAGCCCTGGGAGTGAACCCATGGGGTCTGGCCAGAGCCTTCCACTATCCATTATGCCACCTTGTTTCCCTCATCTGGCTGTACTGCTGGACTTTGGATTCAGTTTTTATCTCAAGCACCAGGTGTGACAGACAGTGGCCATACTCTGTGACCTCGTTGAGCTGAATGTAGGGCACTGGGTAAAGTAAGGAAGGGTGCCCTCAGTTGGTGCTGCCTTTCCCAGGATTTGACTGCTTCCAGGTCTCACCAAGAGACACCAGGTGCAGGCTAAAAACTGCTCTGCTCCCAAGCACAGATACAGCCACAGGTGGGCAGGATCCATGCTGCCTCTGGCACAGAGTCCCACAGCAGCCAGCTGCAAGCTGGTACAGGTTTTGAGGCCCACTTCTGAAACCTGGCTCTGGAGTCTCTGCTTCCGTATCCCCCAAATGGGGTTGATAGTTCTTCACAGTCATGAGGCTCGATGGAGAGCATGCATCCAGAATGTGTGGCATAGTAGATACAATTTTTAATCCCCTTACCCCATGTCCCTCTTCATCCATTCAAATCTGGGGCTGGAAGAGAGGCTCTGACTTCTAAGGTATCAGTGCAGAGAGTCCAGTCTAAGCCTCCAGCACAGTCCAGCTTCCCTGTGATGCCCCAGGCTGCCCTGCCAAGGCCTGAGTTTGCAGCCACATTTCACAATGGGAGTGAGGCTCCCATAGCCGAGCCCAGCCAGAGAATCCAGGCCAAGGAACATTAAGTGTGATCCCATGGGGTGCCATCTGGCCAGACCATGCATGGCTCCTCTCAGCCTCACAAGGCCCAGGGACAGAGCACCATGGTGGGCATCCTTTCCCTGGTTCCCAGAGCCTGCCACTATCACCCTCCTCCCTTTTCTACAAAACCCTACATCTCTGCAATTTCAAAATCTCATGTTTTAGAGATCAGCTATCCTTTTTCAACCATAGAGGAGCCAATGGATCAGACAACCATAATTCTCTCATCTTTCGTAATGTGATTGTCTTCACATATCTTAGGTGGCCACCTCTTAGTTCACTCTGGAATATTAATGTTTTTAAGTAGAAAAACATTTTTCAAAAAAACATGTAAAACATTTCACTGGCTATGTGCCTTTGGGCATATGCTTATCCTCTCTACGGCTCAGTTTCTCCCTCTATAAAATAGGAAGCTGATCAACTCACATGACTTGTGTCTCAGATGACACAATGCATTTGTATGCATGTAGACATAGACAGTGTTATAATGCTCACAAAAGCCTTTTTTTTTTTGTATTGGGGTTCCAAAATATACATACTTATCACAATGTAAAATGAACATGACATTTGATCCAGGATATGTGACAGCCATAGACATATAAGCAAAAGTATCAGGATGTGTCTATGTGTATAATCAATACTGGAAAAGAGCAACTGCCCATCCCAGATCCCTCATCATAGTAAGATCATCATAGTAAGATGCTATGAAATAGGCCCTCAGGTGATGGAAATGTGTATGAGATAAATCACGGATGGAAGAAAGTACAAAACAGTGCATATACAAGTGTTGCTGTAAATAAACAGAGATAGTTATAGATATTGATATAGCTATAAATATACAAAAGCTTTCAGCTGTAGCACTGTGGCATCCAATCCCATCAGATCTTGGAAGCTAAGCAGGGTTGGACCTGGTTAGTCCTTGGATGAGAGACAGCCTAGGAATACCAGGTACTGTAGGCATGGGAGAAGGACCCAGCAACACACACCCAAAAAACAATCAGCCATTGAAAGCCCTAGGAATAGCAGAGAAGCACTGACAATAGTGTTTTGCCTGTTGTACACAGGGCCACTACGAGTCAGACACTGATTGGATGGATGGCACCTAAAAACAACCAATAAATATACAAATGTAGGTTTAGTTTATCCTTGTTTGAGGGATCCAGAAGAAACTGCACAAAGCCTTTACTTACTTTGCAGGGAATGGACTGGGAACCTAGGTGAAGAAAACAACTCTGACTTTTGTTTTCTATCTTCCTGCAGTATCTGAATATGTGCACCAATGCTATGTATTTGTTTCAAATAAATAGAAAGATGGATCACAGATAGATAAGCATTGTAGGCACTTTTTAAAATGTACATCGTCTAGGATATTTATCAGTGTGTTTAACATTTCAGTTTATCTGAATAAAAGAAAAATCTGAAATGTATCTCATTGTTTTGATTATTTTATTGCTGTGTTTCAAACTACCTCAAAACATAGTGGCTTAAAACAACCGTGGCTTTGTGATTTGTCATGATTCTATGGGCAGGCTGCGCAGCTCCCACCAGGCTTACTCACACAGCTGCCTTCAGCTGCAGTTGCCTGGGGCCTTGGCTCAGAGGGGCCAGCAGGGCTTCTCTCCATGGTCTTTCATCTGCATAGTTCAAGCCCAGGTTCGTAGAGAAGAAATAGAACCTATGAGGTTGCTTGAGGCCTGGAGACTGTGTCACTCTGGCCCCATGTTTGGTCAAAGCCAACCACAAAGGAAGCCTAGCCTAAGGGATGGCAAAACGTTGTCACCTCTTGATAGAAGAATTTGCAAAGAGTCTGTGGCCACATTTAAGCCACCACTCTAATGTTGACATCACAGTTGTAGTATGCATGAGCAAAGTCATTGCTTTTATCAATACTTTTTGCTCTACTTTCTGGAATTCAGCTATCCCTGGATCATGGGACATAGTAGACCTGGCTCAACAATTGCGCATTGAATGAATGAATAAATGAATAGGTGGATGGAGGGGTGGCTTCACTCTCTCTGGCAGCCTTTTTGCTCATAACTATCTTGACATTATGAAGCTGCCGTAGCCCTGTGGAATCTGATCCCGTCAGATCTCGGAAGCTAAGCAGGGTCGGGCCTGGTTAGTACCTGGATGGGAGACCGCCTGGGAACACCAGAAGCTGTAGGCTTAGGAGAAGGACCTGGCAACCCCCTCCCAAAAAGCAGTCTGCCATTGAAAACCCTATGAACAGCAGAGAAGCACTGACAATAGTGTTTCCCCTGTTGTACAGAGGGTTGCTATGAGTCGGATACCGACTTGACGGCACCTAACAACAACAACAATCTTGACATTACAGACTTCAGATGTCATCAGTTCTAGTTCAGTCAGGCTCCTGGGCCACAGGCCTGGGTACAAGTTCAGAAGAGTGGGTGAGCTAGGCTCTGAGGGACAGGTCACAGGGATTTGGCTTTCCTGGAACTCATCGCTACCTGTTTTAATTGTACCAAATCCCTCCTCATGCTCAGGAGCCCCCTTGGGAGCCCCAGGCCATGAGCTTTCAATGTGGAATTCCTTTTGCCTCCTCTCCTCTCCAGATTTCTCCAGGTTTGGATGGCCACTTGCCCCTCTCCCTCTGTCACAGAGAGTGTCTTAACCTGGCTCCTACAAGAGCCAGAAGACAAGCTTCTGGCCCAGGATCAACCTTTATGTGACCTTGCACATTGGGGTCTTAGTTTCCTTAGTAATAAGACACCCAACAGCCTGGAGTGGAGAGCAATGTGGGCATCCAATTTCAACCTCTCTTGTGTTGGAATGTCTTTTTAAAAAGCCAAAAAGTATAAAGCACAGCTTTATTGAGATACAATTCACATATTAGAGCTCTCATCCATTTAAATTGCACAATTTAATGGTTTTATTCACCCATCACAATGGATTATCTTTTGAAACTAAAGCTCTAAACCTTTAAAAATAATAATATAAATTTAAACCACCTCACTGGAAAAGATAGTCCTAAGGTGCTTTTTGCTGTGAGATGATGGGGGTCTGCATCTGAAGGCAGAGGCAGTGGGGCATGTGTTGGTCATGGACACTGGGCTGGGGCCTGCAGCTAGGGGAAGTGTGGCCAGAGGCTTGGGAAGTAACCAGCATCCACCACTTAGCATGCCCTTGACATTGTGGGATGGCCAGCTTTGGATGGGCAGTGACGCTTCTCAGAGGCAGGCTCTCTCTCTCTCTCTCTCTCTCTCTCTCTCTCT